>JAKUCV010000718.1:2122-18480 GCA_028386065.3 Turnera subulata
TTTGTTACACAATGTCAATGTTTGTCCGTTGGATTTGAATAATTGAGCCAACGGCTAGTAAAACATCGATGTTTGCCAGAAGAACATCGATGTTGAGGAAGGCAACATCGATGTTGGAGAAGGAGACATCGATGTTTTCTCTCTACGGCCAAATATTGAAAAGATGCTTGAATGCAGAGGACATCGATGTTTTTACTTAAACATCGATGTTTTATTGTTACGGCAAAAACTGTTTTGAAATCAACTGTTGCAACATCGATGTTGTAAGTCCAACATCGATGTTTTGGCACTTCTGTCAAATTTTGGAAAACCTGAACTTAAACACAACATCGATGTTTAAAACACAACATCGATGTTTTGATACTTCTGCCATTTCTTAGAAAATTTTTGAAGGCAGGAACATCGATGTTTAAAACACAACATCGATGTTATTTTGGTTCGACAAAATCAAATTGAAACTGACCATTTTGGAACATCGATGTTACAAATGAGAACATCGATGTTATGACTAGTTTTAAAAGCAACGGTCACTAGAACATCGATGTTTGGGATTCCAACATCGATGTTCTGAGCCTTCTGCCTGTTTTGAAGAATTGTGCAAAGGCAGGAACATCGATGTTTAAATCCACAACATCGATGTTCATGGCTCGAAAAACATTTTTATGCTTGGAAATATGTTATGTTATGCATGAGCAAAATTCATCTTATTTTGAGCCAATGTCCTAGAAGAGTTTAGTGTTATACCTTGTACAATTTACGGATCTAACTCTTCTTTCTTGGCTCTTCAATTCTTGTGATCATTCACTTTGATCCTTTGCTTCTTGATTGGTTTCTTTTGCTTTGAGGATTGGTTTGGCTTCATTTCTTTTTGCTTCTTCTTTGTCATGATCTTGAATTGGTTTGTCAATTATCAAAACCTGTAATGAATGAACCATGAAGACATAGGTTCTAACATTGGGGACTCTCCAATCTCTCCCAAGCTTACTTCTACAAGCTTGCCTTACTTTCTCATTAGATTGTACTAGCACTTTTCAAGATTGTACTCAAATTGTACCCTCAATTGTATTTAATCTTACTTATCAATAAAATTCCTATTTTCCTTACTATAACAACTGTGCAAATATTCTATCCAGATTGTTGGGTTTTAAGTGAGACCATTATAACTCCTTCAGCTGTAACTGGGAATATATCTTTGGAATGATGGTTCTTTAAGAAGCAATTAGTCCATCTATCCAGAGAATCATCGTATCAGTTCGCTGCTTGATCTAAGCAAAATTTCGACGCATTTTCAGAAAAATAATTATAAAGCACATACCATCGCAATTCAACCGATACCACCTAGCAATGTTTACGACAAGATTCTGAGCATCCGTCAGGAGCGCATTCCTTCACTGTCCCATTCCCGTAGGCCGCGGCGGGGTTATGACAAGTGGTTGTTCCTCGGCAGTTATTTCTTGAAGGACAAAAAAATGCTTTTCAAAATGCCATGGCTCCCCTGCAAAGACCCTTTCAATATCTCTGTCATCATGAGATTGGAGCAGAAAGAGATTGGTACAGAACTCTGTCGCCACGAAACCGTGTTGCGGGTTCCATACCCCCCTGATTGACTGCAGGAGAGCATTAGCATTGACATTTCTCGTCCATAAGCGGCCAACCAAACAACGATACAATTGGATATCAACCTACTCAAGGACATCCTCAAGAATCAAAATGCCTTCCTCCTTAGAAGTTTGGCCCCTACCGCTTTGCGTTGTAACTGGATGAGTGACTGTTAGATCCTCCACCCAACGATGAACTAGTTGAATGAATGAAAAGAAATACCTATAAAAACCAAGACAAAACTCGAGTAACTGAGACGAAAGCCTACAATCAAACAAGACAAAACCTGTCACGCCCCCGCTAAGCGTAACCAGCCAGGTACCATGTGCACCCACTGCATGCCACAAGGCACCCAAAGGCCTTTCATCAACTCAACCAGAAGCTCGTTGCCACTGCTCGACGGGTTACCAACCAATGTATGCGCAACGTAAAAAAAAGCAAAACCAACAAACACAAAGGCAACAAATATGCTAAAAGGAATCAAAATCCATTTATAAAGACATCTCTAATAATGTTATAAGCCGTTGCTACAAAAGGGCACTAACTCTTGCTATGTAAGGACATAACCTCCATGTACAAATAAATACAATAATATAATTAAAGAAAACTGACTCGGTTATACCCATCGACCTACAACCCGTGCTCTCAATCTCGCACCTGTAAGGCAAGGGGAGGAGACGAGGGGTGAGTAAAAAACTCAGTAAGCAGAGTGGACATACAAGGAACAATCAACAATATAGACAAGCGGCAAGTAACATCCAACAGTAAGGTCACCATGTCATCCGTGAACAGCCCATGGTAAGCTATCGTGAAGTTGTACTAAGCCTACCTGCGCGGTGTGGTAGTTTTGCCAACATGTTTTTCCTTAGCCCACAGCCCCACATACGAGGCATATCATATTCTTAGCCCACTGCCCCACATGCGAGGCGCAACCAAATGAATACCACAAGCACAGACAGTGCAAAGCGCACCTACAAGCAGAACCAGCCTTGGGCATCAACATCAAAGTTGTAGCCCTGACTCTGAGCTTTCCCAAGCCACCGAGGAAACTCAATTCCAAGCTTTCTAGCTCCATATATGGCTCCTACTCCACCTTAGGATCAAGCAGTAGGTTTGCTGCATAACAATCGACTTTGAGAATCTTACTCTCACCAACCTACACGAACGTCCCCAAGGACAAGCAACACCCGTCTCTCATCATGTACTTCTCTAAGATATAAGATGTACCTAAGGTGTCACAAAACCTCTCCAAAAGAATTAAAAACCTTAGGTGGATAAAGTTACGAAGGTTCTAAAGAGTCTGAAAAAAAAAAACCTAGAAAAACCTGGACAAAATTAGTTTACCATCTTGTTTTAAATATATTTAAAATTAAAAATGAAAGCTGGTTTATACTTACTATATATTTTAGTGTAACTATCTCTTTTAAAAACAAAAAGAAACAATAATATTAAGCATTATTAATAATTAATTTATAGTAAAACAACACTTGCTTGTTATATATTTTTTTGTTAGAAAAAAAAGAGAACTATTTATCACATTATAATAATTAATAATCATTAACGCATGAAGTTTTTTAATTAGAAGTGTTTTTTTGTCATGCCTTTCCGATACAAAAGTTTAGACTGCCTTCTTTCCATGTAACAAACATTAGCAACCAACCATGCAAATACAAAAGATTTTTTGAATTGTCCAAATAAAAATCTAAAAAACATGCAAAAACGAATTATATAAATTTATGATTTACACCATAGAAAATCCTGTTTGGCGTATATTAGGTGTATTTTGATAGAATAAATAAATATTATAATTGGTACATCGCAATACATAAATACCCACAACCTAACCCCCAAACCACCTTTTCAATCCCACCCATGACCTTCTCAATATTTTAATCGGTACATTGAAATACATAAATTCATGCACAAAATAGTAAAAATAAATTAGACACATGATTTATAATGGCTTGACCATAATCTTGCCTACATTTATTCTCTAGAAACTTCTCAATAATATTAAACAACATTAGTACAAATTTAGACACATGTCAAAAGCCCATGACAATGCCAAAAACCTATCCAGGATGGAAACGGAACATAAAGAAAATCCACATACTAGATAGGATTATACCATCTATAATGGAGAATGACTCCTATTGATGTGGTCAAACATACAAAGGAAATGTACCTCTTCTACAATTTGTGCATGTCACTAACTATCAGCGTAGCTATAAGCCTCCTTACAAAGCCTTCAGTATCATCCTTGAGGGACTGGAAGAGAGCAACTTGCATTTCACCTAAAACCATTGGACTCTGAGCATAAGGCAAACAAACAAACGTGTTAATACAACCAAAAAGGGACGAGGAATCTTTTGCACACAATCAAAGAAAATATTCAAAATACTTACAAAATCAAGAAGAAATTGGAGAAACTTATCCAACGAGCAAGGCCTCGTTCCAATATGAGTCGCATAAGCGGTCTGCCAAAGTTTGAATTAACTAAAAAAGTCAATAAAGACTTGAAGCAAGAAAAGAAAACCCAAGGAACAAAGAAATAAGAACCAAAAAGAGTGGAAACACATCCAGCATACAGGGAAGATAGAGACACGAAAATCTGAGTCCAAATTGAAACATTATTCAGAAGAGATAGAAAGGAAGGTTTCCAATTTCAATTGTCGCATTTAAAGCAGAACTCAAGTCCATAAAAAAACAACAAAATTGTACATTGAATCATGCAATTGGGGAAATGTTAATTAAGCATTATGGAGTTCCTATCACGAATATCACTCCCCTAATATGTGGAGCAGGACGGAGAAATAGAAAAATAAAGGTAATAATACCGCAAATTCTTACCTGCAAATCATTCATAAGATAAAAAGCGTTTTTCTTCCACTGACAAACAGCAAATGGATTCTTCAATGATATACAATTTGCCAGGCCTACGGTTCGTCCAGCTAAAAGTGAAAAACAAGAAAAAGCATAAGGACCTCCGTGTAACAAAATAAAATAAACAAATGGACGACATGCTAGAGGCAAACAGTGGCAATCGAGCTTTATTACCTTGATCAAAGGGTTGTAGTTCATGAATGATGAACTCGACACCGTCCGTCCTCATATAAAACCACTCGTAAATCACCTTTGCTCGAACAACTTTTCGGTTGCCCATGTGTGTCGCCACAAGAGTTATGTAGAAGCACTGCGATGGGAAAACAATGGCTTTGATAAGCAGTTGGAAAATGAGCTGATGATCTACACCCTGCACAAGGAAAAAAACCGAAAGAACGTCATGAATTGAAGCACCAATGTGAAAATGATAAAGAGAAGAAAGGGTGTTTCATAACCTTTATGCAACTGTAATATTCACAGGCGTCTTTAGCAAGCTTCAGGGCCAAGTTATTGAAGTGAATATACTGCTCCTTAGTACCATGAGTGGCACGATTGAAACTAAAACCAGGACCATACGTAGGAAACGCGCCCAAACCATCGGTCGTTATCAGATCAGCATCAAATCTCTAAACAAAGAACAATAACATATAACTAAATAAAAAAAGCATACATTACATAGAAAAAATTAGTTAAAACATAGAATACGATGCCTCTTTACCCCAACTTTTTCAAGCTGCTTGTCAATTTCAAGCTGATGGTCTTGAAGTGCAAGACCAGCCCTTATATGTGCCTTTTTTATGCTATCCCTATCGCAGTTGCGCCCATATGCACTCTTGCAGTTGCTCCGACGACCACGCTCGCAGTCGGTCCCACCACAATCACCCTTGCACTCGCTCCCAGGACAACCAGCCCAGTTGCAATATTTAAGGATGAAAACCTGCTCCTTATCCGATTTGCGACACAACTGTAGAACAATGTAAAACAATAACGACTTACAACGCATTCAAACATGTCAAGCGTTCCAAAATCATAGAAGTATTTTGAGGCTTACTTCCACCAAATAATCACAAATATCTCTGCCAAGATCGAGAACCTGATCAGTTGATAACTTTTGACTCTGCAACAAGAGACGGAAGGAACATGTCATAGCTGTTAAATTTTGGGAGCAGGAAAAATAACAAGCATCATCGACGAATACTTATTGAGGTTCTCAATATATACATTTCAGAAGCCAGCATGAACAGAAGGATTTCAAGTCTAGCACACAAACACATGGCAAGCAAAATTGCAGCAAAAAGAAATAGCGCAAGATAGTGAGACAATATATATGAACATGTGGTTCAAGTCATCCGGTACATCGTTGGATCAGTTTGGACATGGCATGCCTAATTTAATGAACCACGGTAGAAATTTCAGACAACAACATTTATTCCCTTCTTTTTGAATATAAAGATTCCCTGCATTCAGTGGGAATAGATTTCTGACCTCAAGCCTTGGAACCTCTGATCTAAGTTCGGACTTTAAGTGCCTGTAAGCAAAAAAACATCGTTAGTAATGTTTAGATCAATCCAAAGGTAACATCACATTGCTATCATTCAGCAAGGTTCGAGAAGTTGACAGTCAGTCTATCAAGAAGACGAGTCGAAGCAGAAGTAAACAAAAAATAAACTAGTCTGAGAAGGAAAAAGGAAGAGAAAAAAAACGATGGGAGAGTGAATCTGGAAGTGTAGGTTATATAGAACCTCTAAAATCTGTAACATGTTTGAGGAGGATTTGTTAAAGTCTCTAGGGGAAAGCACCCTGAACCGGTGGCTCACTTTTTCTAAGTAATGGGGAAGTTGGGTAGGTAAACTAATACAATGGGCCCAACAGACTAACTGTTAATAAGAGATCAGTACAGTATCACGTGAGCAATGAAAAGGGAAAGTCGATAGATATTTCCGTTAGGAAAGCGTAAGAAATCTGCAAAGTAGAACTAATTGTTAAAGGAAAAAAAAGTCGGACAATGAATATTCAATCAGACTGCAGAACCCACATCGAGCTAGTTCATGATGCAACCTGACTCGGGCTACGTAATGGAGCAAAGGAACTATCTATAAAGAGATTTGATGTCTAAAGGCTTGAATAACATGCAAGTTCAATGCAAAAATTGGACTGATATCCAACAAACTTGGCAAGCAAGCACGTAAATAGATAAAGCCATAGCCGAAGTTAAAACATTTAAGAAGGGGAAGATAGTTAAGAACATTTGAAGTGCTAATTAAATAAAATATTCTAATTAAGACGGGGTGGGTGATAATTAATTACATGATATATCCAGGGCCCCAAGAACGAAGAACACCTCCGGAGCCCAATAACCTGTACTTGATACTTTCCTGAAAGAAAGATTCAAACAAACAAATTAAAGATGTTTATATAATTAAGATGATTAAATAATTAGGTCCTAATTAAAAAGGCACAAGAAAGAAAGAATACCCCAGGGGACGTAGTTTGTGCCAGAACTGAGAGTATATCTGCCAAGTATTTCTGAGACCAAGAAATATATATATATAAAAATGATTCAACTCATGATGCAAGTTAGTAGTAACAATATGGAATACATATATATTGCAAACTCTCAGAAACAAAATTGGGTACTGCAACTGGGGAAGGAAGACAGAATATTAATACATATCTATACCCGTGAATCGGAATCATCCATGCTCTTATAACAGGCTTCAAGGTTTTCATAATAAGGGCGGACGAATTCCAATGGCTTGGGTTTCCAGTGAATGGTGCTGGTTAAAGCCTGAACCTCACGTCTGCAACAACAATTAATTAATGAAATAGACCCTCATCAAACTCCTCTGATTAATTCTTCTTACTAATCGTCTATAGGCAGCACAGCAGATATATATAAACGCAGCAGTACCGCCAAAATTAATTAGTCACAGACTCCCATCAACAATATCTCTCACTGTATAATTAGGTTACGTGCAAATTAATCCCCTTACTTATTTTCCGGTGTCGTCGTCGAAAGAAATATAATTTAAATAATAATTTAAAAGGACAAAAACAAAAACAAAAACAAAAACCGATATGCACCTCAACTCCTCAATCGCAATCTTCTGGTGATCCGGATCCCGAACTTGTCCCGCATAATCCAGCAGCAGAGAATGCAACTTGTCGTAATCCTCCGGCCGCACCTGAAACCGAAGCTCGAAAAGTTTGTCGTTTAGCTCTTCTGCGGCGGCCTTGGGGAATCGTTCGGCACGACGCCTGGCCATCTCCTCCCTAAAATGCTGGCAATATGATTCCCAAGAGTTTAGGCAGCAAGAGTCGGGACCTTTGCTCCTACTACTCGTAGGTTTATCGGCCATCACATTCTCAGGTACTGAACCAGCCATGGAGAAAGATTGGGGAACAGCTAGCTAGCAGCCAAATTTGTTCGTCTTTTTGTTTTTCTTTTCCCTTCTCCCTCTCCTTCAGATTTATAGGAAGGAACAGCCGTCCTGCGTGACTCGTGATCAACAACCCTAGGTTTTCTTTTTGTCTCTTCTTCGGTTTTTTAAAGGGAAACCGCCTTGCGAAGCCCATTTGGAAAGCAGCAATATGCCAGCTTCACTCGCCCAAAAAGCATAGTCGCTCAGCCCACAAACACTAGTAATTCTGCATCCAATGTTCAAATATAGTGGAACAACAAGAATTCCATGTTTGATCACGCAAGAGAGTCCGCAAAAAAATTTTTTACTTATATCATGTACCAAGACATACAAGGCATAATCCACCAACCAACGTGATATGGCTGATTTGGAATCACTCTCCGAAACAACACGACGATCTCCAAGATCCTAAGCAAATCCTATCGAATTCCAACAATATGGTCTTTCTAACCCCCTGGATAAAATTTCCTTGAATTTTACTAGAGTCGTTCCAACTTTTGCTGTCACGCCCCTACAAGCACAACTATCCAGGTGCCTAGAGGTAGGGACGTATCTACAGTGTAGCCACTCTAGGCAAGTGACTACATTGGATTCCTAAAAAATATATGATTATTTTGCTTGTTTTCATGTTTTCCTTTCTTTTAGCCTATTTTTTTTCTTTTTTCTTTTCCTTCCATTGTGTATCCTCTTATTGTCCTAAATTTTTAAAACATCACTAAACAATCACTAACTTTCTTTAGTTTTTATAGGTTTTAACTTATTTCTTTTCAGGGTTAATAAATTTTTCCTTCCCGTCTATATGACATACATCTTTGGTAGTCCAAACTTAATTATATATGTTAACGTAATGTATAGTTGATTGAATTGATAATAAATTAATCACTCATTGTTTCACATTTTAAGAAATTCCTTAATGATTCTTTCTCCCAAGTATATCTTATTTCTAAACATAAGTCTACAATTTAGGATAGATGAAACAATTTCTTTTATCTAAATAATAACTTATTGTTGGGTAGGTTTTTATACATGCACATACTATAATTACTTTTCAAGATGTTATAAAAAATATAAATTAATTTTAATAATTAATTTATTTTAATGTTTGACACAAAAATCTTTGTGGTGACCGGCTTGCTTATATAAGATCTGATGCTTTGATTTATTTGCCTACACCGAACAATATTTCTAGCCTAGAGCAGTGGAAAAGCATCAAAGGCCCCCACAAGCCTTAACATCACTTAGGGACTTGAGCCCTACTATTAAACTCATGTGTAGGTTAACAAGATAACACCTTAGGATCTACATAAATTATGTATTTGAGTACTATACACAATAGTGCAACCATTGTTATCACACATACACAACACTTGTTACAAAATCCATGCTACAAGGGCACTAGTCTCACACTTAGCCTACATCAGTTTGTTTATGTACACAAAATAGAATTAGCCCAAGATGGCTCAATACCCATCTCTAAGGATCCCTCCTGACCGGGTCATCCCAATAAGGCTTATCCCTCCCTCACATACCTGAAAATATAGTTAACGAAAAGGGGTGAGTTTACAACTCAGTAAGATAGAAAAATATGCATGAAATGATCACAATGCATACAATGCAGGACATGAGAATCATCAAGTAAATTCCTTAGGCTCGTATCTCAAAATATTCAATTTAATAATTATAACATGTGAAATGACTAAATTGTCCTTCTATCTGGGATACGATATAATCAACATAATCATTGTACGATTGTTCAATAAACTATACAAGGAAAACGAGTATGCAGCGGAAGACAAAAAAAATAACATAAAGAAACATGAATATAATGCACTCTATGGATCCAACCCGACAAGAGGAAAACACCGCCACCTGCCGATATGCACTCCTGATCATCGATCAGTTAACTTGTGTAAAAACTGTGAGGGGGTGAAACCAACCACTATCTCACCACAAATAAATATACCAAAGTATACATTTAGAAGTTAACTATAACAACATCGATACTGGCAATCATTGCCACAGTGCACAAAACAAGCCACCGTGCACAACACAGATTATTTGTTAGTTATTATACTTAATTGGATTATCAGAGATGATTGTTTATTATCATTAAATATCTTATCATGGTTTGAGTATTTTATTATTCAGGGCCCTCTACTGTGAGTCAAGTCTTGGTAGCGTATCTGATCAGATCCAGGTGTGAAACCCAAGTGTCGTACCTCAGAAGGGGTAGATTCTGAGGCATAAACCACCGATAACCTCGAGTGGCCGCCGATTCCCTAAGGGTGCGCTCAGACACACCTAACTGGTGCAAGTCTTCCAGGGGAGCACCGTCTTTCCCCGAACCTAGAATTAAGTATTTTATTCTTAATTATTCTTTTACAGTTCCGTATGTCATACATTATGTTTAGCCAGGGATGTGTGAACTTTGTGCATTATTCTCATATCCGGGCCTTCGGCCCCTAACCTCACACTATCTCAAAGTATAATAACATGTTATAGTCCATAACAAAACACTTCATGTGTAATTTACGCATGTGAGAACAAACAGGCACACAAATCAAACCACGGCCAATTCTTAATTGTGTTACACAATGCAAACAAACAATAGCACATCAGGCATACATGCATAAAACATTCAGCGCCAAACAAGGATTCCACACCAATTATCATCATTATTATTTTCGAGTGTTGTAGGCAGTAAAGCATACAAAGGTTGATATGTCCTCACCTGGGCCACAATAATTGTCTCGAAACTCAAAGCCTCGTTCTGCCTCGACAGGCCTATATTATATCAAAGGAAATGCGACCACATATAAGGTACACATACAACAATGATAGATGCAAACTAATTCCATGATTATATCAATACACCAACCTAGGTCCTTAAGCCCAATTAAGAATATGTTTCATGAGTCTAAGCCCATTTAAGTTGTAACGCCCCAGATTTTCGGTTATCAATTTTTATGGAATTTTCCAAATTTTTGGAATTTAAATCCAATTTTACCTCAGAGAAATCTTTCGAAATTTTACTTTTTGCCATATGGAAATTGATTCTTATGAGTTATTTAAATTTTATTCTTAAAGGAATTTCCACTTTGTTTTATTTTTAAGTTTAATCCAATTTGGTTCCTTAGAATAAAATTTGCGTGTAGGTATGAAACACAAGTTTTGGAGTAGTATTGAACAATACTACATAGTTTTGGGAGTGCCAAGGCATAAAACTCAAAGGAAGCTTGTGTTTTGACTAGCCCAGATGAGCGCATTGACCTGAGAAGCTGGGAAAGGCAAAACAACGCCGTTTTGCTAGCCAAAACGACGTTGGTTTGTGCGTGGCCGAATCCTAGGGTTTCTCTAGGTATATAAACGTCATTTCTTCTCTCTCCCCTCACTCTTTTCTCTCTCGAACGGCTGCCTTGTTCTTCTCTATTCTTTTTTTTTTATTTTCTTCTCTTCTCCACGATCTCCCTCTCCACAAAACCACCGCCACCCTCCTTTTTCTTCTCATGTCGCCGTCGGTGCGACCTCACGCCGCAACTATCACGCTCCTCTCTCTCGACTCTGTGAGCTGTGGCTGGTGAAGGGTCCAGAGGCCGAGGACGCGAGGCGAGACAACAGGCCTGAGCAGCGACTCGAGGACGATGCTAGAGCGCACGCCGCCATCGCCTTTCGATGGTGGTGTTTGTTGCGGGTTGTTTTTGCCAAGGACGGTGGTCGGTGCTGGTGACCTAACTCGAGTGGTTTCAATGGAGGATTCAATTGTTTCGGGTTGCGTATTTTGTTGCGTGGTAGGAGTTGCGGACTGTTGGTGTGCTCGGGTCGGCCTCTGTGCGCGCGGGCTGGAGGGACGGCGTGACTGAATCGTCACTGCCATCGTGAATAGGTAAACTGCCTTGTTTCCCTCCTTCTTTCCTTTCCTCTTCTCCTTTATTCTTCTTGTTTCCCGAGTTGTTGCCTAAACGGGTTGTTGCTGTGTTTTGGCGGTGGGTGTTCTGGTGGGTTGTTGGCGGCGGGCCTGCGGTGGTCGGTTGCGTGGGTGTTCATGTTGTTTCGGGCAGTGAGGATTCATGCTCGGTTTCCAGTGTGTGCAATTGATCTGGGCAGATTCAATTTTGGGCAATGGGTTTTTTCGGTAAGGATCCGATGCGTTAATCCGTTGCTCAATTCATTTTGATGCTTGGTAATCGTTGTTTGGTTGATTTGAGTGTCGATTGGTGATGTTCCGGGTTGGCAGTTGCTGGTGGGATGTTCTCGGTCACTCGGGTTTCATTTTCCGGCGAGTTGACTGGAATCTGGCGAGGCTTGGGTGCTGTTCTGGCAGTCCAGATTTCTTTTCGACTTTTACACGATAATTCCCGGTTTTAGCCATAGTTAGTTTTTGGTACGGTATGTGTTTTGTAAATGAATTTAATCGTTGTATTAAGAAATAAAATGGATTTACTAGGAACCGAGTGTGACGAGTTGAGAGTCGCGTGGCCGGTATATGTCCGACGCACATTGTATCTTTAGGCCGAAAAGGCTGGGCTCGGGTTTACTAAGTGATATGGTATTCATCACGGATCGGGCCCAGGCCCATTAACTCTTTTATTTGACTCTTGGACAAGGAATGGGCTTAAGGCCCAATAAATGGTAAATTATTTAAGAAGGACTTAGGCCCAATGGCTTGTGTTTGAGATGGGTTTTAGGCTCGATAAGGTTTGATTAAGTTTGTATGGGCTTAGGCCCAACAACTATAATATGGATTTAAGTTAAATATGAAATTATGGAGTTTAAGGATTGTATTTGGGCTTAGACCTCTATCTATTAGTGGATTCATGGTTAATGAGTACAAACAGACTAGAAGGCTCAAGATTTCATCTTTAGCATGCGTTTAGTCTTTGCCATGAATAAGTGTCTTATGTGATGTGTATGTCGTAGGATGTTGAGGACAAAGGAATGTCGAGGCGGAACAAAGCTTCAAGTTCCGAGACAATTGATATGGCCCAGGTGAGGACATATAAACCTTTGTATGCATTACTGCCTACAATACTCGGTTAATAAACATGGTACATGAAGTGTTAATACTTGGTTGGCATTGTATGCTATATGCATGTATGCTTGCTGTGTTGGTGTTCCTGTGTGCACTTGTATCTTAATGGTGATACTTGATGTGATATGTCTGATTATGTGAATCGTGTGCCTGTGTGATATGACATGCCGGTTGAGCATGATTTGTTTGTTATGATTAAATAATATGAGATATGATTCTGTGATTCGTGTGGTGATTTGTGGGCTGGAGGCCCGGACTGTAAAATAAAATGTTAAATCCACACAATCCTGGACAATCATAATGTATGGCACATATAACTCATTAAGTATAACTGAGAATAATGTACAATAAAAATATTCTACTGTGGGGCTGTTGACCGGTTGGTTCGAGCGAGGACTGGCCGGAATCCGGCAGATCAAGTACTGTTCCGGCGAGACGGTTGCATTCCGGCATTGAAACGGTAATTTCCGAGCAGTGGCGTGCATTACAATTCTTGTACAAGTCATGTACTGCGAATGCATTTAGTTTATGTATTAATAGAAAAATGAATTGATTTAGTGGAAACCGTGTGCGGAGAGTTGAGTAGCGTGGACGGAAACTATCCGACGTGGATAGAACTTATAGGCCGGAAAGACGGGGCTCGAAAGTTAGAATTAATATGATTATTATGACGGGCCAGGTCCAGGCCCAATAACTATATGAATCATGGATATGGAATGGGCTTTAGGCCCAATGGATAGTTTAAACCGATAATTAATATCGATATGGGTTTTAAGCCCAATTGCATAAATGGATAGTTATGGATGTAAGAAGTAGGCCCTAGGCTCGGGAAACTGTTTATAGATTTAGCTGGGTTTAGACCCAGTGAGTCTTTAGTTAGCATGCATTCATCACATTCTATGTGAACCTTAAGTGGTTGCATTTTGTTATGAATATAGGATATGTTGAGGCGGAGCGAGGCTGAGGCTGAGGCTTTCGGGACGGTTGATATGGCCCAGGTGAGGACTTATAAACCTTTGTATGCATTACTGCCTACAATGCTCGGTTAATTGTCTTGGTATATAAAGTGGTATTATTTGTTTGCTCTTGAATGTTGTATGCATGCTTGCCTGCTTTGTGGATGTTCTTGCTTACACCTTGTATCTTATTGATGATACCTCTGATGCAGTGTGCATGATTATGTGAACTGTGTACCAGTGTGATATAATATGCCTGTCGAGCATGACTTGTTTTGTGTGTTAAATAACGTGATATATGGTTTTGCGGTTTGTGTGGTGGACTGTGGGCTGGAGGCCCGGACTTGAGAATAAGATGTTAAATTCACACAAACCTGGACATTCATATGTAATGTACACGAAACTCTTTAAGCATAAATAACAAATTATAATAATTCTACTGTGGGGCTGTTGACCGGTTGGTTCGAGCGGGAAGTGATACCCCTCGGGATTGCATGCGGGATAGCATGGTATATGCGGTTTAGCATATTGGTCTGTGATGACCGGTTCTACCTCCCTCTTTCTATCTCCCCCTTTCTACCTCCCTCTTTCTCTCTGTCTGTCTCTCTCTTTCACTGATTGTGTTGGGCCTTGCCCTGTTTATATTGGGCTTATGCCCTGGTTGTCTCATGAGACGGGACCGAGCTCGACGCACACAGTAGAGGGCCCTAATAAAACATTCAACCCTAATAACAATAATGTACAATGATAATTAAGTGATTAAAGATCAGTGTTGGTTTGAAGTCTGATGATGACTTGTTTTGTTCATTGTGACTTGTTTGTGCATTGTGGTTGCTGTTGCCTGATGCCGGTGTACTTGTAGTTGATTTGTATTTGTATACTTTGGTTTATTTGTTTGCGGTGAGACAGTGGTTGGTCTCACCCCCTCACAGTCTTTTTCAGGTTAACTGCTCATTGAGCAGTGATGCATATCAGCAGGTGGCGCCGTTATCCTCTCCTCGGGTCGGATCCATAGGGTTCATTGCATGCATGTTGCTATGTATTTTTGTCTTCCGCTGCGTACTTGATTCCATTGTATTATTTATTATTTGATTAAATGTTGATCATGTTGTTGAAGATTTTCGTGTCCCGGGAATGATAAGGGCAATTTGGTCATTTTATATTTAAATTTTATTTTATATTAATAAATTGGGACACAGACGTTTCATTAGAGGGCTCTAATAAAATATACAAACATAATAAAACTATCTTCAGTATAAACTCCTAAGCATAACAGTTGACTTTGTTTTTTGTGCACTGTGGTTGCTACTATCTGATGACGGTGTGTTTGTGGTTGATCTGTATTAGTATACTTTGGTTTATTTGTTTGCGGTGAGACAGTGGTTGGTCTCACCTCCTCACAGTTTTTACACAGGTTGGCTGTTCGATGATCAGAAGAGTTTATCAGTAGGTGGCGGTGCTTTCCTCCTCGGGTCGGATCCACAGGGTTCATTGCATGCATGTTGCTATGTATTGTTGTCATCCGCTGCGTACTTGATTCCATTGTATTATTTATTATTTGATTAAATGTTGATCATGTCGTTGATATCGTATCCCGGATAGAAGGGCATTTTAGTCACTTCTCATTTTGTAATTAATTTAATGGGTTATTTGGGATACGGGTGTTTAGTTGATGATTTTCGTGTCCTGGGAATGATAAGGGCAATTTAGTCATTTTATATTTAAATTCTATTTTATATTAATAAATTGGGACACGTGATGTGTATGAATTATACACACATTTTGGGCCTTTAGTTTAAAGATTTGGGCTTTGTTTTATTAAATTGTTATTTATTTAGTTAGCTTTTCATTTAGTTTTGATTTAATAAACTCTTCCTTTAGCTTTTGTTGATTACAGGTGATATTTGAAAGGATTTGGAAGATTTGGATGGATTCTGGAAGATAGAGATAAGATGGTTATTATCTTGGAAAGATTTGAAGATAATGTGAAGATTTATCCTCCTGTACGCAACCTGCCTGTGCGGAGCGTTTTCACCTGTGCAGAAGTTCAAATTTCCATTATCTAACATTATCTTCCAAGGATATTTTGAAGAAACTTGTTTGAATTTAGATTAGGATTATTTATTTGTTATTTATCCATGTAAATTAAATTCAAAAGGGTTTGTTTTTGAATTTAATTAGATTAGATCCTAGTTTTGAATTCAAAAGAGAGAAATCCTAACCATCCTTTCCTAGCGTATAAATACCTAGGCATTCTATGAGGAAAAGAGACACTACACACACTTCACTCTCATTCTCTCATTCTCTCTCAAATTCAAGAGTAGTGCTTCATTAGTTCTTCAGAGGAAGAGGAGGTTTGCAGCTTAGAGCTTTGTTCAAGTTCTTATTCTTGTAATTCCTTGATCATTGCCTGGAATGAAATTCATAAGTATTTTCTTCTCTCTTGTTATGTTGAGCTAAATCTTTAAA
>JAKUCV010000719.1:0-48358 GCA_028386065.3 Turnera subulata
GATTGCCGCCGTTCTTGAGAGGAGCGCTGGAGGATCGATTGAGACCAGACATGAGTAGTAGAAAGTGAGCCCTTTTGGGTTGTTGTTGGTGGTGAGTGACGGTGGCGGAGGTATTTTGAAAAATCCCAATAATTGGAAAAATGATTTGTATATACAGAAGAACTAAAGGACTGGAGTTACTAGGAACCCTAATTGCGATTTTTTTTTTGTTTTGTTTTTGTTTTTCCTTTTTTTTTGTGTGATTTATAACAAGAGAGTGAAATGGAGAGTGTTAAAGAAGGAGCTCTTTTTTAGTGAGAGGGGAGGGAAGAGGAAAGAGAGGGAAAAGAGCTCCTCTTTGTTGTGGAGGGTGGTGGTAGGGGGGGATGGAGGAGTGAGGAGGGAGGAGATCCAACTGTACCGATTTTTTGCTTTCGAGTTTTTTCAGAGAGCTCTCGAGAACACCTCTTTGGGTCTTTTTAATTAAAAAAAAAAAAGAAGAAAAAAAACAGGCTATTCTGTAAAATACTGTCCCTCCATTTTTGTTAGTTTGCTCAACTAAGTCTTTCAACTTTTTTTCTTCGTAATTTTATCCTCCAATTGATTTATCAATTATCAATTCCAACAATAATAAAAACCCCATCCATAACAGAAAAAAAAAAAGTCGCCTGCAAATAAGATTTATATGTGTATAAGAACTCTTTTTATAAGATATGATTCTTTTAGAAGGTTAATGTTGATTATATGTTCATTCTGGTTCTTCATTCTATACGTATATATTTAATTTGTTGTAATATATATTGTTTAATTAAATATCATTTACAATCAATTTTATCTTTATTTATAATCATTTTTCATACATCGGTTTTTTTATATAAGTTAATTATAACATTTACTTTTTATAAGTTTAAATTTTTTAAAAACTTTTTTTATTTAAACTAGAAGTAAAACTTCCTACAAGTTCAAATTAAGGTTTTACTCAACACCAACACCAATAATCTTTGTAGAAGGCACCATGGTCTCACAAACCTCATACTTTAAAGATAAATAAATAACCTCTTCCACACATCACATATTGGTCTTTATCTCCCTTACAACTTCTGTCGAAATATTTATTCATTAAATAGTATTAGGGTACTTACAAAGATCCTCATGGATCAAAATACAGAGAGTATCACAAGAAACAACCGAATGGTATGATTAATTGCGATAAAGAAAAGAATGCTATGATTAATTAACACGGCTCTTAAGGATGAGAAATATGTTTTCCTTATCTTTTAGGTCTTTCCTGTTGATGCCTTCTTTGGTGGTGGAGATGATGACTTGTGTACTTTGGGAAGTGGTAAGATAAAACATCTTTCTGTGCGTTGGGGATCGGTGGCAATGACTCTGAATTCTCGAACTGAGCATCTACTATTTGTCGCGACAAGTTTTACAAGAAAGTCAGGTAGTAATCAGGAGTAGTCCAGTCTGGTATCTTAAAATGTTTGGGCTCATCACTCATCTTATACGTGACGCGGCCAAGGTTTTGTAGGGTTGTGTTGGAGGAAGAGAGGGTGAGAGCGAGGAAAGAGGGAAGGGATATTACCCTTCGGTTACTTCTGTTACTACATTTTATATTTTACACTTTGTAGTTAGTTTAATTTAGCTTCCCACTTAAACTATACAGCTGCCCCATGTTACTCATGGATTTGCAAGGCATTAGCCTTCCATTTATCAAACTTATTATATAATATGAACCTTTAGTATTGTTTATTTTTTATTAAAAAAATTAGGTGGAGACAGGGAAATCTGTATGGAGGATGAGAATGGTGTTACACTCACCTTCTTTTATACTCCCGAAGATTTATATATATAGGGTTTTAAGACCCATGATGAAAGATATTACCTTTTTCAAAATATAGATATTGATTTACCTAAAGTGTAACAGCCCGGGTAAAAATTTGGATTTTTACCGGGACTGTAAAACTCTTTTTATCGTGATTTACTGTTGAATTAATCTTGGGTAATTAATTCAAAGTAAATCGGGCATCGTTTTTCGAAACCAAGAGTTTTCCCGCGCTCGGGAGAATCTTTCTAACTAACCGAGCCTCGATTTTCAGTTCCGAGACTTGGGCGAAGCTCAGGAGAATTAATCGGATTTTTCGAGCCCAAGTCATATTTTTGGACTCGGGACGGAAAATTACGGTTATGCCCCTGTCCTCTCCCCTTTTCTTCTTTTCTTTTCTTCTTTTTCTCCTTTTTCTCTTTTCTTTCTTTTCTCCTTCTTTTTTCCTTCAGCCGCCGGCCCCTTCTCCTTTTCTTTTCTTGTCACTTTCCTTTTTCCTTTCCCGTGATTCATTTCTTTTTCTTCCTTGTTTTTATTTTTTTTGTTTCCCATCTCTCCCCTTAATCTGCACCTTCTCTCTTCCTTGCCCTCTCTCTTCTGCTTCCTCTCTCCCCTGCCACATCCATCTTCTCCTCTGCCCATCACCTCCCCTTTTCCTTCCTTCTCTCCTTGTTCCTCTTCTTCCTTTATCTCAGCCTTCCCCTTCTTCCCTCTGCTCGCCTCCTACCTTTCCCCCTTCTCTTCTCATTCCACGGCCACAGCATCCAAGCGAAGTTGCCGCCGCCACGATGAGCTCGACATCACCGTTGGGACAGAGCTCAAGCCTCCACCGTGCCCAGGAGACGATCTCCTCTCTCAGCTCTTCTCGATCTGCCGCCACCAATTGAGCAGAGGAGCGACGCCTGCGCACCCCTTTCCCTTCTGCCTTTGCTCACAGACGCACCGCCGACCTCCCTCTTTGCAATGCGTGCCACCGCTGCTCACGCCGCCTCCGATTTGCGACCCGCCGCCGACGAAGCCGAGCTTGGGTGAGTCTTTGGCCGCCCCTCTCCCTCCTTTTCTTTGTTGTCTCTTTGATTGTTTGGGTTGCTGCTAATCGGGTTGTCGTGGTTGTGTTGTTGTCACCGATGTTGAATGGCTGTGGATGTGGTGTTACCGTGTGCTTTAGATGGCGTTGGTGATTTCCGACGATTTGGTGTGAGTTGATGGGCGATGGTAGCTTGTTGTGGTGTTGTTGTGGACGTGGGCGTGGGTGGTTGGCACTGCCGTTTGGTGGAGCTCCTACGGCTGCGGCTATGGCCGTCGTTGGGTTGTTGTGTTGGTGACCAGTTGATGGTGGAATCGGGCTGAGTTGTTGCTGGGAAAGTAGCGTGGACAAGTTTTGTTGGTGAACAGTACCTAGGCCGGAATCCGGCGAGGTTCCGGCAGTCTCGGGAATTTTCCGGCAAACCCGGGAATGGACCTTTGGGTAATTCCTTGGACTCATTTCACCTTGGCTCGGGTTTGGGCTTGGTTTGCACAACGGACTCAGAAACGGGCCGAACGTGCGGAAGCCCATGTTCTCGGGACGGACTCTTAACGGACATGATTATAGACTCATTAACGTTGTTAATTGACGGATTAACAATTTGTTTTGGAAACATGCTTATCGGCTAATAATTCGATATTATTTGGATTTGATTATACCTTTACAGGTTTTATATATCATTTGAATTAACTTTCTTTAGAGGCATGTACAAATAGTAATCTAAGTTAACTTGTCAAATCTATTATCTTTGAGTATTACAATATACCACGGTATAATTGTTATTATTTTACTAGACATGCTATTAATTATAATATTAAACGTGTTTACATATGTATTGGTCTTACTATTTTATTTCCGTAATCCTAAGCTAAGATAATATTAGATCTATAACTTATTTTAATTACTGATTTTAATCTTGTACAAGTATGTATACACATATCGTATAGCGAATTACCACTATTTTCTTTGGCTACTAAACAAATACGTATTAATTGCTATTTTAATCGAGTGTAAGTACTTTATGGAATATTATATACTTTATAATATGATTTCTTATATACGATTTAAACAACGTAATTATGTATTTTCTTATCTTAAGCAACCTAAGGGCCGGGATAACGGCTTGGACGCTCGGCTTCGGTTTTAATCTAAAAATCAAGTATGTTTGATATATTGGCTGGATATACGTAATCAGTTAAGTGCCATCAGGTCAGATGAACTGTTTAGTAATAAGGTAATTGTGGAGATAATGAAATGAACAGATAAGCCGTCTAAATAACTGTTAAACCGGCATCATGCATAATCATCTTGTTTGTGCATTATAAGTGATTGCGTTGCTATGTGTATACATATAGGGTATCAAGGTTGACCGGATAGCAGTTTCAGAGACACATCAGGTGAGGATGGATAACCCTTGATATGTGCCCGTAATACTGTGTATGATTTGTTGTTGGTTGAGTTGCTGAGTAGAATATTGTTGTCTGTTTGACTGCTATGATATTGCTGTTGTTGTTGGTTAACTGTGTTATTGATTGTGAAATCTGTGCTGAGGTTAATGTTGAACGGTTATTTGTGAATAATTAGTGATACGAGATTATTGATTGGATGAGTCTGTGGAATAATTTGGAATAATAGAAAATGGATAGTTGATGAAAAAGTAGTGGAACTGGTGTAACGCCCCGGATTTTTATAATTTGATTTATGGAATTTCCGGAATATTTATTCCAATGTTACCCTCGATAGATTTCGGAGTTTCTGGTTATGGAAAATAATTATTTTTTTTTTTGGAAATGTCAATTTCCAGTTGGGTTTTCTCAGGCCTCGGGTTTCGTTGATATCGGAACGTGTTTCGGGGTGAAACACTGGTCTTGTTGAGTCTTCGATCGAAACTACGTCGTCTTGAAGGAAAAAAAAAAACTTATAGAAGGGTCAACCTGACGTTGACCGAGCCAGGCCAAACGACAGGTCGTTCGGCCGGCTAGGTCAAGCCAGGCACCCACCTTTCCTTCTTTCCTTCTTCTTTTTTTTTTTCTTTTTCTTTTCTCCTCCACTTTTCTTTTTCTTCCTGCCGTTTTCTTCTCCACCCAGCCGTCACCCCCAACGGCTATGTCTCCCACATCCTACCTTCAATCATGCCAACAACGGCATGATACTCACCACCTCTTCCTATTCCTTTCGATTTCTACTTCTTCTTCTTCATCTTTTCCTTTTCTTCTCCCCTCCAATCCGTTCCTGCAACCCATCTCGTCTTCTCTCTTTCCTTTCACAAAACCCGCCGCCGCCACCCTTAGCTTCATCTCCCTCCTGACGCCACCGTCAACCATCTTTGTGCCGCCGCCACTGCACCGTGTGGAGAGGGTGGTCTTGAGGCACGAGCTTGGGCCGAAATCGCGAGGACAAAGGGCGGGTTGTCGCTGCCTTCACTGGTGAGCTTCTGTCTTCATTCTCCTCTTTCTCTTTCGTTTAAGTTTCGGTTGTCTGTTGGCTGATTTGCATCGATCGGGTTTGGTGTTAATCGAATTGTTGGGTGTAGTTTGTTGTGTTTGATGGCGAGTTCGTGGGGGGTTTTGGTTGTGGTGGTGCTTAGGTGCTGTATTGGTGTTGTCGGGTTTGTGTTATGGTCGAACGGTGGTGGTGTTTTATGCGGGCGGTTGTTTTGTGGTTGCAGTGGTCGGGTTGGTGTTCGTCGGGGTGGATTCCGAGCTTGTGCGTAGTGGGAGTTGCTTCTCCGGGCAGAGGTGCTTCACGGCTCAGGTTCTTGGTGGTGGACGGATTTCGGGCAGTGTGCGTTGTCCTTCGGGTAAGGAAGTAACCTCTCTGTCGTCTTTCAATACCGTTTGTGTTGATTGTCGGCTAAAAAAATTTCCTTCCAGACTATGGCAGTGTTTGTGTAGTGGTTCGGGTGGCTTTTGGTGTTTTTCGGCGAAGTTCCGGCGAGGGTGACCAGAATCCGGCGAGCGCGCACTGTTCTGGCGAGGGCTCGGGAATTTTCCGGTGAATGCTCGGGTTCTGTCCGACGAACTGTACTTTCCCTTTTACGACTTTTAAACGGTATTATTCTCGTTTTGTCTCGGTTTTACCTTGTATGTAAATATTGAATTCTTTTATGAATATACATTTTCGAATATCGAGTGAAGAAGTAGATTACCGAGAGCGGAGAGTTAGAGTGTGTTTGGCCGGAAAGACTTACCGACACGTTGTAACGCCCCGAAATTTCGTGATTTGATTTTTCGGTATTTTCGAAATTTTGACTCCAATTTTACTCTTGTGGAATTTTCGGATTTTTGGACAAGGAAATAAATTATTTTACCTTGGTTATATGGGAATTAAGTCGATGGTATGACGGGTTCGGCTTTCGTTGGAGTTTAATCGAGTTTCGGGGTTGAGAATTAAACTTTGAGGTAGTTTCCCCGAAACTACGTCGTTTTGGAAACTGTAAGAAAAAAAAAAAGAAACAGCGAGTCAACAGGGCGGGTTGACCGCGCCCAGCCGAACGACGCGTCGTTCGGGCTGGCGGGTCAAGCCCTAAAACCCTTCTTTCCCTTTCCTTCTTTCTTTTTCTCATCCTCTTCTTTTTTTTTCTTTGGCCGCCGCACCCCTACCCTTCTTCTTCTTCCTCTCTCTCTTTCTTCTTTCTCTTCTTCTCTCTCTCTCTCTCCCTCTTCATCTCTCCCGAATCCGTTGCTCCTTTCTTCTTGTTCTCTGCTCTCTCTGTTCTTTTTCCTCTCTTCCTTCAACATCTCCCACTCCCGAATTCGTCCCTCTCACGAACCCACAAACCGCCACCATTACTTCTTCTCACCTCCTCCTCCTTGCTTCACGCCGCCGTGCCCACGAGCCAGAGCGACGAGCACGCTAGCAGGGGCGAGGTTGACGGCAGAGCACCCGAGGCCGAGCCCGAAACCCGTCAGCGCCGCCGCCGCACCGGTAAGCGTCGCCTCTAGTCTCCTCGTTTTCTTTTCTTTTGTTCCTCGTACTCGTGGGCTGTGGGAAACCGATTGGTTAATCGGTATTTGATTGTGTTGGACGGTTGGTGTTTTGCAGGCCGTGGTGTTTCTCTTGTTGTTGTTGGTGGTTGTCGCGCTGTGGACGGTAGTGGGATTGTTTGGGTGAGTGTGGGTTGTGCTGTGCGTGTTGGTTGCTGCCGGTGGTGTTTCTTTTGTGGTGGTTTTCGTGGTGATTGGCTCCGGGCAGTGTCGTACCGAGCACAGCTGTGTGTTTGGGTTCAAGTCTGGTGTCGGCAGAGATGTTTTTCCGGTGAGTGTGCCTGCAGTTTTTCTTTCTGCTTCAATTCGTTTCTGCTGTCGGATTTGCGAATTATGTCTGCTGCGAAATTGTATGTGATGGTTGTTTGGGATTGTGGCAGATTCGTTGGGGGTAGTTATTGGGCTTCTTGTTGATTTCCGGCTAGGTCACCGGAATCCCGCGAAGGCTCGGAAATTTTCCGGCGAGGTCGGGAATTTTCCGGCGAAGGCTCGAGTTTTGTTCCGGCATTAAACGGTATTATTCCGATGTGTAATTTGGAGTTTTAATTTTATTCATGGCATGTAATAAATTATGTAGAAATAATTGTTGTATCGGGGATTTAAGTTATTTAGTGGAATAACGTATGTGGGGTTATGTGTATGTATAACCGGGGATTTTCCGACACGGTAGAACCTTAGGCCGGGAATCTTTGGCTCGGATTGACCTTGGACTTAAGTAACGGGCTTTGAGCCCAATCCTATACTTGGATAACTAAGGACTTAAGAAATGGGCCTTAGGCTCGGAAATTGAATTTGGTCTTAGATTGGGCTTTAGGCCGTAAACTCGAAAAGGACATAATGGGTGGGCCATAGGCCCTGGAGCTACTTTTGGACTTAGTTGGGCTTAAGCCCGGTAAACCTTAGGTCCCGATACTCGGAGTTAGGTGTGATAAACATCATGTCGGGTTTAGACCCGGGAATTTCATAATTGGCTAACTAGGGACGGGTTTAACTCAGTTGAGCATTATAGTTACATGCATGCACATTTTTATTGTAATTGTTTGTAATTTATTGTGTGTGCCGGTATTCAGGCACGGGTAACACCTCGGGAGCTGGAGGATCTGTTTTGGGTAAAGCTCCACAGGACAATCGTCGTTGAGGTGACTTTATACGTCTTTTTATGTCTGTATGCATGAGCTAGTTGGATTGGTTTGTTTGAGTTGCATGCTTGTTTGCTAACATGCTGTGATCCGTAATGTGTGCCTAAGTGTACTGTTTGCTTGTGAGCATGATATTTGGATTGTTATGGAATATAACAGGTGGAGTGATTTTGGGTGTTTTGTGTGATGTATTGTGGGTCGGAGACCCGGTTATTTGTTCTAGTTGACTTACCACACAACCCTGTTAAATCACAACTAATGGCACACATAAACTCATGATTTGTGAATAAAGATAATGTACAGTAGAAGTTAGGCTACTGTGTGCTGATGACCGGCTGTTTCGAGCGGGAAGTGATACCCCTCGGGTTTGCATGCGGGTTAGCATGTGGTATGCAGATTTGCATATGGGTCTGTGATGACCGGATTCTACCTCCCTCGTTCTATCTCCCCCTTTCTACCTCCCTCTTTCTCTCTGTCTCTCTCTCTCTCTCTCTATGGATTTGTTTGGGCTTCGTGCCTGGTTTTATTTGGGCTTATGCCTGGTTGTCTCATGAGACGGGACCGAGCTCGACGCACACAGTAGGGGGCCCAGAATAATAAAAATATAATAAGAAAACTTAACACACAATAGATGGAGAATAATGAACTGTTTGCTTGATTGTCTTGGCATGTTAGTACTGGTTGTTGTATGTTGCTTACTTGTCTTGTTGCTCTTCTTTCCTTTCGAACTTGATCTGCACACTCTCATAATTAGACTTATATTGCTCACTGAGTAGGCGACTCACATAATCGCCAACGTTGTTTTTCAGACTTTAGTTAGCGTGCAGTCACTTTCCATCCTTCCAGAGTACGGACGTGGTTATCTCAGCAGGTAGCTGTGCTTGATCTCCCGGTTGGATCCATAGAGCCGACTTGCATCTCATTTTGACTTTTGTCTTATTTTGTCTTTGTCTTCCGCTGCACTGTTTCCTATTGAGATGTCATTTTGATTATTGTCTATTTTATCGGCGGGATGCCGGGATTTGGTTTTGATGATGTTTCGCCAGGATGCCGGGTGGTCTTGTGGCTTGTTTAGCCGGATTATTTTGTTCTTTATGACATGTCGTTTTATTAAGAATTTTGGATAATGTTTTTGATATTGGATTTCGTGTCCCGGGTTTCAGGGGTATTTTGGTAATTTCCTTGTGTTAAGTATTTTATTGTTAAATTGGGACACGGGTGTTTCACACGTAGAGAATTTAGGCCGATTAACCTTGGGCTCGGGATGGCTTTAGGACGGTTTTAGGAGAAACCGAGCCCAGGCCCAAATAACCTCATTTTTAAGTTTAGAATGTTTCATGGATTTAAGTTATGGACTTAAGGCCTAAACGCAGATAATTAATTCACGGACGCTAAGAACGGGCTCGAAGCCCAATTTCATAATCAGTAAATATGGACTTAAGGAAGTGGGCCTCGGCCCGGAATTTGTGATTTAGGATTTAGTGGGCTTTAGGCCCGAGAATTCGTTAATGGACTTAGACCGATGAACCTTAGATCCCCAATCGTTGGAGTTATGGAAGAAGAAAATATCCTTTTGGACTTAGGCCCGGAAATCTTATAATTTGATAGTTAGGGTCGGGAGTTACTCGATTAGAGCATACCTTAGCGTACATACATGTTTTTACTCCTAAAATGGGTTTAGTGATTATATCATGTACCGGTATTCAGGCACGGGAGATACCTCGGGAGCTGTAGACTCAGACTCGGGAAGAAGTCATAATCTACATTTTTGAGGTGACATTGCAAGTCTTTCTATATATGTTTTGTGAATGCATGTTGGTGTGGTTTGTTTGTTTACTTGCCTTGTTTGCTACATGCGATGATTGGAATTGTATACCTGATTGATCTCACATGCCTAAATTCTACATGAAAAACTGTTATGAAATATAACATGTAATATGCTTTGGTGATAGTGTGTGGTTATGGGCCGAAGGCCCGGATGAAACGGGGACACATACAATTCACACTTCCCTGAAAGACATAATGTACTTCAACAGAAATGTAAAAGTGTAATTAAGAGAAAAAAAAATACTAAATTCTACTGTGGCGTCGGTTGGTAGCCCCGAGGGAGGGTTGGGTACCCTCGGGTCACTTTATGCTGTTTAGCATGGCATCCCAGGGGATGTAGGTGCACCCCTGGAAAACTTGCACCGGTTAGGTGTGTCTGAGTGCACCCTCAGGTAGCTAGCGGCCACTCGAGATTTATCAGTGGTTTTTGGCCTCAGAATCTACCCCTTCTGAGGTTCGACATTTGGGTTTCACACCCTGATCTGATCAGATGCGCTACCGAGACTTGACTCACAGTAGAGGGCCCATAATGATAATAATAATTAAAACAATAAAGGATCCATAGGGCCATATGCATGTTATTTTCTACCTTGATTTTTATTATTACTTTCATCTTCCGCTGCATGAGTAATAATTCGAGATGTCATAAATGTTTTACATTTATATCGGCGGTTTGCCGGAGTTTAATTTTGTGATATTATTTCGGCGTGATGCCGTGGTGGCTTACGACTTGATAAGCCGGTTGATCTCATTTATTTTTTTTATGACATCTCGTTGTTAATAAATTTTTATGGAAAATGTTTTTATGTTGAGGCATCGGTATTCGTATCCCGGGTTTCAAGAGTATTTTGATAATTCTCTTTCATTTGAATATTTTATTTTATTAAATTGGGATACGGGCTTCCACAACTGGACTGGATTTGAGATGATGATATAATTGTCACATGGAAAGTAGTGGTACAACTAGATGGTTAGAGACTAGATCTGTGGTGTCATGGCCGATTTGGTTGGTTGATGGGGATGTTGATCCCGGATGATGTTGATTATTGGGATGTTGATCCCGGATTTGTGATATTGGAATGTTGATCCCGGATTTGTGATATTGGGATGTTGATCCCGGATTTGTTGATATTGGGATGTTGATCCCGGATTGTTGATATTGGGATGTTGATCCCGGATTGTGATTTGGCCTGGCATCCAGAATTAGTTACTAACCAGGTACGACCCTAGCTTGTCCAGTGACAGGGGCCCGGAAGATAAAATTGGTAATAATAATAAATATTCTTTTGGTCTTGGCTCGGTTGTATATTGGAAGAGTCTTTGTGTTGTATTTGTCTGTGTTTTCTTTGAAAGTATTATGGTTGATTATATATCTCTGTTTATCCTTCGTCGGTGAGCACTTCAGACTCACCCCTCACCTGCGGGCTTTCATCCCGTAGGATGAGTTATTTTTGGTACAGGTTGGTGCATTCCAGACAGGCTGCGGCGTTATCCCTTGGACAGGGCTCGGATCCATAGTTTGCATCAGTGTCGCATACAGTGTTTTGTGAGTTGTTAAGTCTTCCGCTGTGCATTTTATAGGTATTATTGGGCCATTGGGCCGGTTTTGTTATTTATGATGTTTCCTATTTTGGGCTGTTGGGCCCGAGTTTCTATTGTACACACTGTATGCTGGGCTTGATTTTGGTTGGGTTGTCACAGTTCCGGCACGTATTTACTGTGTACGGTAAATACGGGTCGGGGCGTTTCATAAAGAAGCCAAAGTCCGTGTAATATCATATGACCCCGACTACTATGATTATATATTCATCTTGTTTCCTCATTCTATACATATAAATTTAATTTATTTTAATATATATTGTTTCATTAAATATTTTTCTAATCAATTTTATATTTACTTATAATTATTTTTTATACATCATTCTTTTTTATCTTTAGTGATAACTTAATTATAATATTTACTTTATATAAATTTTTCTTAATTTTTTATCTTTTTTAAAAATTTATATTAATTTTATTTATTATATTTCTTCAATTTTTAACATAAATTTCTATTTATTTATTTTTACTTTATGGTTGATGTAGTATAGTAACTTTTTTAACAACTTTATAAGTTTAGTATATGAGGGTAAACATTTTACTGAGTTCATTATCATCATCTTCATACATATTATAGATTTTAATTTTATCTATAATTTTTTTTGTCATCTAGTTCTTTCTAATTTACTTATATGTGCATATTTACTTTATAATCTTCAAATTTTGTGGTATAATTATTATTAAAAATTTTATATTAATATTTTTTTAAAAAAATTATGAGACATAATCTTTCTTCAATATTGATAATTTATTAATTACTTTTCTAATTTATTAATTTTTTACTTATAGATCTTATAAAATGGAACCACCGGACTCCTATTTTATCAATATACAGTATTTACACAGAAATAGTACCACCATATGACCAACATATAATAAAAGAGTAATTTCACCTCAACAACATCGTCGATTAGACACAAATCATGTTTATATCCCCCGATACAGGAACATGATGATAGCGGAAGCATTTTTTACATATTCAATGACGGCGGCGTATGTAAAACTCAATGCATACTAATGGATCCATTTACTAAATATTATTCTGACATCTTTTCTCGGAGGGTATGGTCAATGCACTCTTGTTTTCATGATCATTCCTTATATCATTTCGTGGATCTACTTTATTCACCCACCTATCATTTACTTACAAATTAGCTTTTTCGGTTCACAATGAACAACAAAAAAATTTACATAAACAAAATTCTACGGGGTGACATTAGCCCAACAAGTCGTATGAAAAATTTTCTGGTATAAAAAAATGAACAAAAAATTTTATAATAAACGAAATTTGTGTAAAGTTTCGGAAACCATTGAAAGAAAAAAAAAAAGTGTTTTACAGAGCTTTTGAGTAGGGGATGGTTTTCAAAATGATGATCTATCTCCGGGGAAGGGGGGCCAAGTTGATACCAGGAGAAACACAACAACTCAAACACAAAGCAAAGGCCCCTCCAGCGAAACTTTAAAAGAATTGATCATATCCCAACTTGTACATTACTTGTTCATCAAGCATAAAAAGTATTGGGTAGTGTATTCGGGTGTAGTAGATCGAGATTTTTTTTTGTGATTAGGGTTTCGGAAAAGAGGGGAAACAACATGGCTGATTCTCCGTCCTCCTCCTCCTCCTCCTCGTCTCCAGTAATGGAGAGGAAGAAGAAGCTGAGGCTTGATGATTCTTTAGGTCTGCATCATGCTGCTGTGGGTGCAATTTTGAAGCCAAACCAAGAAGAAGCCCACTTAGACGTCGATGTTGATGATTCTGATATAGAGGGGGAATGGTTGGCCGATGACGATAGTCCTGATTTAGAGAATGAAGCAAATGAAGATATTGATTCCGGCGCAGATGAAGTAGAAGAGGCCGAACCCGACGCAGATGAAGAGGAAGAGGCCGAATCCGAAATTTGGAATCCAAACCAAGAAGCCGACTCAGTCGCCGCCGATGATTGTAATCTTGACATAGTTGACTGGTTTTTGGCTAATGAAAAAACGTTGATGGCTATGGCCAAAGCAGTTGTGGAGTCCGATTCAGAGGAGGCCGTAGCCGACGCAGACGAGAAAGTGTCCGATTCAGAGAGGGCCGTAGCCGCTCACAAACCCATCGAAAGAGAAGGCGGAACCAGGAGAAAGAAAACGTCATGGGGAGTATCTTCCTGAAGAATTTACACCTCTGTTAGACAAATATATGGAACAGCTTTCCCTGCATCATGTAAGTAAAAACTATATCAAACTTACTTTCCTGCCTTTGATTTCCTTTTTTTTTTTTCTTTGTATTCCGTTTGATGTCTCCAAATTGTTATATATTTTGCATTGCATCCAGGGTTTTGAGGTTAACCTCAAAGGAATACCTATATGGCTTCAGCAAAAATTGGTCCACCCTATCAATGTTAACGACCGAATCCACAAGCCCATAGTGGATGGCGTCTGCCTAGGTGTCTGTGTCTTCGCCAATAAAAAACAGGTTCATTCTGTTCTATTTCGCATCACATTTTATGTTTTTTTTTTTTGTGTATTGAAATCAAGCTGCAATAGCTGGAGCTGGATTTTGTTAAAGCTCAAACAAAATTTTACTTACTGGGATTTGTTTATGGTTTACAAAATTTGCTCACATGTTTGTTTCGTGTGTTTTGATTTTAAGAAACAAAAGCTGGAATTTGTTCGTGTTCTGCATGCAAACAGGGAGGGTGAGTTAGAGTTTCGCTATTATATTATTTTTGAGGCTCGCGACCGCTTGGATACTTCTGATGGTGAAAATGGCACAATCAAAACCTATCAATTCCGCGCGTTTGTTCGGATTCGACCCCTTGAGAAACCACGTCTTAGTCTTCGGGTAACGGTTGAGTCTCTTGATACTGTGCCACCCAAACCAGCCCTCTGCTGATGAATGTAAAGGTCTTCTCCATCTTTTTTTTTTTTCTCTCAATAATCCTCAATGTCCACCAGATGTTGTTCACTAGCTTAGCTAGTCTGCCTCTAACAGATTGATCCTGTTTTGATACTTCCGTGTTGAAGGTTATTTATGCAGGGACAACACCTCCCCCGAGATGGTTACTTCTACATATACTGGCTCTGGTGGTTTGGTTAGATGAGCATCCAATGCTCTTTTCAGTTATTAGATGGCTTAATTTCTTGCCATTTGGATGGATTGTTTTGACGAAACCCATTATCCAAAACTTTTTTTTATGCTAACCTTGTTTCGTTTCTGCTACATTTCCGGAGTACTCAAATTGTTCATTACAATTTTTTCTACTTAAAAGCTTGAACTTTAGTTTCAAACCATTACAAAATACAGATACCAAAAGATTTAAATCCAACCAACATAACAAAGAGAAAGATATAATAAAGTAATTGAACTGAAGTAATTGAACTTGTACTCTATATTATATTATCCTCTCACTTTTTTATTTTATATAAAAATAAAACCACTAAAAACTCAAAATTGAAATATATATATATATATATATATATATGGAGTATTAATTGTAAAATTATTATTTTTATATTTTTATAAGTCTTGGCCAGGCGGACAATATGATCTTCATCTCCAAATTAATCTCATGTTGAAAATCCTCCCATCCCTATCTGGCTGATCAATCCCATCCCCAATTTGCTATAGAAGTTTACTTGTAATTGTCAATTGAACTTGCATTTTTGCAAACATAATAAAAGCTCACAAGCGATGATTAAAAAAAAAGGGCAGATGTATGCTACACTAAAACTCTATAAATGAGAGGTCGATTGGAAGCTTCTAACATCTCTAAAAGATTCTGTCATGTTTCTTTTTCTATAAATCTCCCCCAAGTTTCTTGCATTGAGTGCACTCGCATGTTCTGCTGATATCTGTGCAATGCTTTAGCCCATTTTATTTCCAAGTGCTAATGATGATGTTTATGATCATGTTTAGTCCTTGTGACACATTTGTGGTCTGGAGACATATGCTAAGTATTTTTGCATTATGAAACTCTCTTTTCTTCAATTACCACACTTATTCATAGTTCTCATTTACATAAACAAAATCTTATGGGGTGAGAATAGTCCGGAGGTCATCTGAATATTCATCTAGGATAAAAAAATGAAAAAGATTTTTTTTTTGAGGAAAAATGAAAAAAGAAATTTACATAAACGAAATTTGTGTAAAGTTCCCAATACCAAATAAAAAAGAAAAAAAAAGAGTTTTACAAAGCTTTTGAGTAGGGGATGGTTTTAAAATGATGATCCATCTCCGCGAAAGGGGCCCCAGGTTGATACGAGGAGAAACCCAACAACACAAACACAAAGCAAAGGCCCGTCCTGTCAAACTTTAAAAGACTCGATTCTAGCCCAAATTGGACAACATTATTATCTCATCTCATCAAGTATAAGAAAGTATTGGGTATTGCATTCGGCTTTAGTAAGGTTGAGATTTCCTGTGATTTTCGAAAAAGAGGGGAAACGACATGGCTGATTCTCCCTCCAACTCCTCCTCCTCCTCCCCGGGAAGGGAGAGAAAGAAGAAGCTGAGGCATGATGATGCTTTAGGTCTGCAGCATCATGCTGCTGTGGATGCAATTTCGAAGCCAAACCAAGAAGAAGCCGACTTAGACGACGTCGATGTTGATGATTCTGATTCTCATGTAGAGGAGGCATGGTTGGCCGATAACGATTGTCCTCGTGATTTAGAGAAGGGACGGTCGCCCGAGTCTGTTACAGAAAGGCGCTACCACCAGTACTCTTCAGATGAAGAAGAAGCGGCCGAACCCGACTCAGATGAAAAGCAAGCTGCCGAACCCGACTCAGATGAAAAAGAAGCTGCCGAACCCGACTCAGATGAAGAGCCAAACCAAGAAGCCGACTCAGACGAAGAGGCAAACCAAGAAGCCGACTCAGACGAAGAGACAAACCATGAAGCCGACTCAGTCGCCCCCGATGATTGTAATCTTGACATAAGGAAGTGGTGGTTTGCTTATGAAAAAACGTTGGCAGCCAACGCAGACGAGGAAGAGTCCGATCCAGAGGAGGCCGTGGCCGACGCAGACGAGGAAGAGTCCGATCCAGAGGCTGAGGCGAAAAACCCATCGGAAGAGGAGGCTGAGGCCAAAAACCCATCGGAGGAGGAGGCTGAGCCAGTTGAAGAAAAACGTCGTAGGGAGTATATTCCTGAAGAGTTTACACCTCTGTTAGACAAATATATGGAACAGCTTGCCCTGCATCATGTAAGTAAAACCTATGATTTCCTTTTCTTTTTTCTTCTTTGTATTTCGTTTGATGTCTCCAAATTGTTATATATTTTGCATTGCATCCAGGGTTTTGAGGTTAACCTCAAAGGAATACCTGATTGGCTTCAGCTTAAATTGGTCCACCCTATCAATTTTAACCACCCATTCCACAAGCCCATAGTGGATGGCATCTGCCGAGGCGTCTGTGCCTTCGCCAATAAAATACAGGTTCACGTCTGTTCTATTTCGCATCACACACACTATGTTTTTGTGTTTTGAAATCAAGCTGCAAGAGCTAGAGCTAGGTTTTGTTAAAAGCTTAAGCAAAATTTACTCACATGTTTGTTTGCGTGTGTTTTGATTTTAAGAAAAAAGAGCTGGAATTTGTTGGTGTTCTGCGTGCAAACAGGGAAGGTCAAATAGAGTATCGCTATTATATTACTTTTGAGGCTCGCGACCGGTTGGATACTTCTGATGGTGAAAATGGCACAATTAAAACCTATCAATCCCGCGCGTTTGTTCGGATTCGGGCTCTTGAGAAAAGCCAACGTCTTAGTCTTCGGATAACGGTTGAGTCTCTTGATACTGTGCCACCCACACACAAGCCAGCCCTCTGCTGATGAATGTAAAGGTCTGCTTCATCTCTCTTTTCTTCCTTTTTTTTTTTTCAATAATTCTCGAGATGTTGTTCACTAGTCTGCCTCTAACAGATTGATCCTGTTTTGATACTCCCATGTTGTTGTGGAGGGGTGGGGGTGGTGGTAGGGGGGGATGGATGGAGTGAGGAGGGAGGAGATCCAACTGTACCGGATTTTTGCTTTCGAGTTTTTTCAGAGAACTCTCGAGAACACCTCTTTGGGTCTTTTATTAATAGATTGAATTTCAATTTCAATCTTCCTTTCTCGGAGGCATTCAATGTCAATCTTGAAATAGCATTACAGGACACAATGGATCACTGCTATCTTTGCCACCACTTCATAGCTTAACGGTACTTAAGTGGAGTACATACAAATCCAGAGTGCATTCTTGGTCCTAATGTTTGCATCAGCAATGTCTCAAATGCCCTTATATCCATCCGCAGACTAGAAGATATCCGCAGACTAGAGCTATAATGATTTTTTTTTGCATTGAAAGGCTACCAGTAAAGGCTTAAAAGATTAAAGAGTTCAAGATAGAATGGAGAGGTTTAAAATAGAAAAAAATGGAAACGGAAAGAAAATATAATTAAAAACTTGATATTCCTGATACCAACTTATTATCACCTCCTTTTTTGTGGGTTTACAGACTATTGGGACTCGTCCTGATACCAACTTAATTATTATCACCTCCTTTTTTTTTAACCTCACTTCACTATCACTTAAACTACAACTCAATGGTTAGCTTTGATTATTTACATTTTTCTTTTCAGCCTTAATGATGAAGATGAGCAACATTAAATTGGTTGTTTTGATCAGCATTTGGACTGTTTAAGTGGGTTCCTTTTACGTGTGGTCAGAGTTCAGACGTCCCATTAAATAAGATCTCAAATTCAAGTCTGGTAAATGGAAAAAATCTCCATTCTTGGCACAATACTCAATTTCCAGCAGCCCGCAGATGAAACTAAAACAGGACATTGTGTTAATAAACGATTGCAAGTCACATCGGACAAAAGCACTAGCAAAAATTTCTTCGGGCCAAGCATCCAGGTTGTTGAAAATTGCCATTTAACTGTCCTTTAAATTGGATGTCAGTGCTCTGCTATTAGTTCCACCTTGTGCAATGGGAGAACTAAAGAATGAGGTTTAAGTTAGGAGCACACTTCTTTTGGAAGGGGGTTTTTGGGTCCCAATGTTTAGTGGTTTGGCCAATTTGGTACCCCGACATTTTTTTTGGCCGGGCAGGTACCCCGAGATTCCATGGGCAGGCCAAAAGTAGACCCCCGGTTAGGCACCTGCCGACGTGGAAGCTGCCCGGGCACTTGCGCGTTGTACTGTAGCAAAACGACGCCGTATTAAGTAGCAAAACGTCACCGTTCGTGCCACGTCGGACACAGGTGGCGTGTGGGACCCACATAAATTAAACCCGGATTCTTCCCATACCGTACCCGAACCACCCACGGATCCGGACCGCGAACCCGACCCGCCCAGCTTCTCCCGCCCACGTCGAAAAATTAAAAGAGAACCCCCCAATTAAAACCCGCTCCCAATTTTTTTCCGTTCACTTTCAGCTCTCCCCCAATTCCTGTAAGAAAGAACCCAAATCCTCCATTCTCTACCCAATCGAGCTACACAGTCACTCCCCCTTATTGAAGTATGTCCTCTTCCGGTTCATCGTCCTCAACTTTATCCTCTGGCTCATCTTCGTCGCGGCTTGGAAGGAAGCATAGGACATCGAAGGCCATCTCCGCAGTTGGGAGGCAGAGACCTGACTTCGATTATGAAGGCGTTGACATTGTTTGTTTTTGCGGATTGAAGACCGGCCGATGGATTTCATGGACAGACCTGCATCCCGGGATGAGGTTCCACAAGTGTAGTGCGTGTAAGTTTTTTCTCTTTATAGACCCCGAAATTCGTGGATGGTTTGCAGATATTATTAGAGGGTTGCGTGATAGAGAGAAGGAGTTATACGTGGTGAACCAAAGGTTGGAGGTTGAGGTGCGGGAGTGTGCTCTGGCGAATGACAATTTGGTCGCATCGTTGGAGGAGTTGAAGGCTGAGAATTCAATGCTCACTTCCTGCCATGAAGCTGTGTTGCTGCAGAAGAAGAAGGTGGAGGAAGAGCGAGATGCTATATTGTTGCAGAAAGTTAAGCTAGAAGATGACTTAGCACGTTGTCAGAGTCGTGCAGGGTGTTGCTCGGTGTATTCAATCATGGCAATTACCCTATTCCTGCACTTTTTGTTGAGGGTGCTGTTTTGATGAAATTATGGATAATGGGGTGATGTTCTGGGCAACTTTTGGGTTGTTTGAAGCTTGGATTGTAGTGCAAATTCTGGGTTTGGGTTGTATGANTCCTGCCATGAAGCTGTGTTGCTGCAGAAGAAGAAGGTGGAGGAAGAGCGAGATGCTATATTGTTGCAGAAAGTTAAGCTAGAAGATGACTTAGCACGTTGTCAGAGTCGTGCAGGGTGTTGCTCGGTGTATTCAATCATGGCAATTACCCTATTCCTGCACTTTTTGTTGAGGGTGCTGTTTTGATGAAATTATGGATTATGGGGTGATGTTCTGGGCAACTTTTGGGTTGTTTGAAACTTGGATTGTAGTGCAAATTCTGGGTTTGGGTTGTATGAATGATGTTTTGCTAGTATGGTATTCGGATTTTGAATGACATTATGTAATGTTATGCGATTATGAATGTGGTAATGTATTCCTTCAATGAAATTGTGTAATGCGAATATGAATGTTGATGTATTGTATCTTCTGTTGGTAATGTGTTATGCGATTATGAATATGGTATTGTGTTATGCGATTATGAATGTGGTAATGTATTCCTTTAATGAAATTGGCCAATACACTCAGGCATCCATAAGTTCATAATAATTGTTCATCACAAACCACACATGTTCAGTGTTGTTCATAGTCAGGAAAACACAATACAAAAGATGAAGGCATTGATACGTCCTTCTTCTCCATATTGCAAAATAGAAACACACCAACATATCACAGATCATTGAACCAATACACATTGAAGTTCATTCAAGCCTTCTTCTTCTTATTTGCGTCCATGGCACAACATTTGTCTACTTTCCTTTTGCTATTGGCTGCTTGGAGACTTCTGGTGCATCTCCCAAATGCAACACCTGTTGACCTGGTCAGTATCTTCTCCCTTGTAGTTTTGGGAGGAGGTGACCTTGTCTTAATCATCGTCCTTGCTGTGACTTGGCCACCATCTTCAGCTTCTGTATTAAGACCAACATTTGCAGAAGCTGAAACAGCTTCTGTATTAGTCTGTGCATTGTCTTCTACGTTGGAGTTGGTACCTGCAAATTAAGGATAATGGCATGAATAAAAAAATACATTTACAACCATCAGGAGTATGAAATAATAGTAGTCCACCACATGTATTTACTTACCCATACTAGCCAGAATTTCATCAGGAATTCCAGCAAGTGCTTCGTCATCCAGTTGATCAACATTTGATGGTGGGAGTTGAGGTTGTTCTGCAGAGGGGGTGCCAACAGTAAGTGAGGTTGGAGGTAACTGCACTTGTACACGACCTCTACCTCTACCTCTACCTCTAGCTCTACCCCTGCCTCTTCCTCCTCCCATCTGTCTATCAGTAGGGGCAACCACTGAATTTTGGGTTGGGATGAGGTTGACAGAGGTGGTATTGGATTGTGATTGAGCCATAATGGTCTCATTGGCTTGGGACTGGTCCACATTGGTCAGATTTGAAGTCTGACCACCTGCCTACAACCATACAAATACATGATGTTAATTACCTGCAGCAAGGAATTATGCGGAAGAGTTAATTGAAAAGTACCTGTTTAAGCAGAGGGCAGGTTTTCCTATTATGCTTTGCTTTGTGACAGACTGTGCAATGGGTCTTCCTGGTGCCCCTTGGATTTTTTCCATTAGCACGTTCCCACCAATGCTCTACCTGTCTGTTAGTGCTATTCTTCCTGCCAGGCATTCTATCAACTTTTGGTGGCAGCAAATCTGGCTTTCCAGTGTTAGGCCAGAATTTCCTACCCCTAACAGTCTGTATACTAGGTTCATAGCTTTTCTCAAACTTGTCCAGCGTGTACCAATCACTAACAAAATCTGTAACTACAGCTCTCTCTCGATGTATGACGCATAAAGCATGCGCACAGGGTATGCCCGACAGGTCCCAACTCCTACAACTACAGCTACCTTCCTTCAGATTAACTACATATTGTTCTGCTCCACAAACAACCTCATAACCATCATCTCCATGAAAATCTACGTGAAAAACCGCAAGCTATGTCTTCATTGTCCCTAATTTTTTCCCAAACTTTAGGGGACACACCTTCCTTGAACATCCATGATCTTCTCCTTCTATCATTCATCCTGTTTCCAACCAACTTTCTAACTATTTCCATCAAAGACACAATACTTTTGTACCTAGCCTCAATAATCCAAGCATTAAATGTCTCACTCGTATTGTTATCAACTACATCACATTTAGAAGAAGGACTGAAAAAAGATTTGCACCAGAACTTGGGATTCACCTCTAGGAACTCTTTCTTTGCATCCTCTGAAATCTTACCTAGTTTTTCTAATTCGTCATTGAAATCTGGCTCACATGTGGCCTTGCACCTGTAGACTATCTCCCTTCCAGGTTTTCCTCCACTTCGCATATATATGTCTGGCACATCGTCTGTGCTCTGCATAGGGCATCAACTCAGCTACTGCTGCAATAAGACCCTGTAGTAATGGAAGAAGAGACAGCAAATAATGTGCATAACATTCCACATACCATGACCCATAAATAATGGACAAAGAGGAGATGTAAACAAGATACTTACCTTCTGCTGATCACTTATAAATGTCCACCCATCGCCCATGCCCATAATGATGCCCAAATCTGACATCAATGACAGAAGAAATGACCTCCATGTCTCCTTCCTCTCGTAGTTCACAACACACCAAGCAATAGGATACATCTGATTATTTGCATCCCTTCCCACTGCAAACAATACTTGCCCTTTAAATGGGCCTTTTAAAAAGCACCCATCAAGCCCTACAACACGCCTACAACCTGCCAAAAAACCCTTCTTCACTGAATCAAAGCACACATACATTGACTCAAACCTTTGAATGCCTGCTTCTTCACTTTCAGTTGAAGTGACATATATGTTGCTTCCTGGGTTTCTTACCCTTAACTCTTCAGCATAATCCTCTAGCCTCTCGAACTCAGCCACAACATCCCCATTATAATACTTCATAACCTCTTCTTTTGCATCCCTGCACTGGTGGCGTGAAACCACGAACTTCAATTTCTCCCTAACATCATCCATCATCTCAGCAGGCCTCATTTGCAGTGTGAAGCTCCCCTTAGTCTCAATGAAATGTTGCGCCAGAATCTTGTATGTTAATCTTGTGTTAGTCCTTGCATATCCACATTTGTCATCATGCTTCACACATGTCTTCACTCTCCACCTCCTCCTTCTACTTCCATGTGTAGAAACATGGAGTCTCCATGGGTAGTCTTTCTCACTACATACTGCAGTTAGCTTTCTGGCAGCATCCTGCTTAAATTCACACATCCCATTCCAAAATTATTGATGAACCCAGTAACATTTATGGCTAACATGATGAGAAACTATAGTAGTTAGAGATTTACATACCTTAACAATCTTGATATCTTTCCTTTCAACGATAGAATGATTCCTTAAAGCAGTTTTGATTTACTTCTTGTCAACAAATACCATCCACTCCTGGAAATGTGGATTCTTATCCTTCTCATTGAACCAAATAGTCCTGGATCTGGTCCTCCCCGTGCTGTCACAGCCACTCTCACCTGAAGAAGAAGGGTAGCTTCCTTGCTCATCAGACTTGAAGCCAACCAGAACCTCTTTATCCCCACATTGCTCACTGGCTTGGACATTTATACCCCCCTCATCAGTGGCATTTACATCATCATCCACCTCTGCCAAATTTCCCACATTGCCCTCCATATCACCTGCACCGCTACCTTCCAAAATAGGACCACCTCCATCATTATTAAAGCCTCCAGCACCCCTGATTTCTGCTTCAATCCGCTGTTTCTCTCGCATTACAAAATTCAACTCCTCGTCATTATCATCTGTCAAGTAACCAGTTGCCTCCCACCTTTCTTCATGCCTCTCTCCCTCTCCATTATCCCCTTGGTCACTTAGGTTAGCAACACTTTGCACAGCTTCTTCAGAGTTTACTACTGACTCACTATCTGACTCAGCATCACCATCTCTAGAAAGTGCAAAATCTTCATCGCTACTGTCATCTCCATCTCCATTTACATTGTCATATAAATCTGCAAAATCTTCCTCTTCTCCTGCCTGCCTTGATGTTCCTGCCTCTCCACAGCCTTGCGTAAATGTCTCCCCAACAACTCCCCTTCTTTTACCTAACCTCTGACCCTTCTCATTTATGTCTAATCTATGGCATGCCTCTTCAGGACCTTCAGCAAACAAAGGGTGCACTGGTTCTCCATGATCAATGTAACGCCCCGAAATTTCATAATTTGATTTTTTCGGTATTTTCAAAATTTTTATTCCAATTTTATCCTTGAGGTATTTTCGAGTTTTAGTCGAGGAAATTGATTACTATGCCTTGGAAATGACAATTTTAAGTTGGTGTCGTTCATGGTTCGGGTCCCGTTGGAAACGGATTCAAGATCGGGGTGAAACGCGAGGTTTAGCGTGGTTTCTTTCGAAACTACGTCATTTTGGCTTTGCACAAAAAAAAAACACAAGGTTGGACTTGGGCGGGTTGACCACGCCCAAGCTCAAAACGGCGTCGTTTTGAGCTCGGGCTGGTCAAGCCCTAAAATCTCTTTTCCCTTCTCCCTTCTTTCTTTTCTATTCCTTCTTTTCTCTTCTTCTACTCCATTCCTCCAAACCCGCCGCCGCCTACCCCCCTTTCTCTTCTTCCTCTTCTCGTGCTCTCTCTTCCTTCTCCCTCTCTTCCTTCCCTTTCTCGGTCTCTCTCTCTTTTTCCTCTCCTTCACTCGTCTTCGCCTACACAACAGTCCCTCGTTCTCTACGCCGTCGTCTTCCCTTCCCCTCAGGTCTTCGTCGCCGTCACGAGTTGCAGAGGAACCGGGAGCCTACTCGCGTCGCCGCCGCCGCGAACACGGGTGAGTCCTCCCGCTTTCCCTTCCCTTTTCGTTTTCTCGTTTTCCTTTTGGGTTCTTCATGTGATGGGTTTTTTGTGGGCTGTTTGTTGTTGGCTTTGGGGTGGTCGGACGACGGTGGGTTCGTGGCTTTTGGTGGCTGTCGTGGGCGTGTATGGTGTTGTTGGTGCGGCTGTGGTGGTGCGTGGTTGTGTGTGTGTGTGTCGTTCTGGCAGTGGGTGGCTGCGGACAGTGTTTCTCCTGGCGACGGTGTTAGACGTGCTCGGGTTTTGTTTTCCAGCAGGGGTTTGGAGCTTCGGATCGGCTGGACGGAATTCCGGGCAGAAGCGATTGTTGTTCCGGGTAAGGCCCTCACCTAGCTATTTATTGATGTTGTCGTTTGGGTTAATTCATTGATGTTGTCGATTGTATTTGAGTTGGAAGTGAATGGTTTTGGCTGTTTGGTTAGTGGCAGATTTGCCGAGCCAGATTCTTGTGGTTGTTGGTGGAGTTTCGGCGAGGTCACCGGAATCCGGCGAAGGCTCGGGAAATTTTCCGGCGAAGCTCGGGAATATTCCGGCGAAGGTTCGGGTTTTGATTCCGGCATTTAACATTACACTTGATGTATAATTTGTGTTATTCATGGCATGTACTTATTTAATTTAGATTGGGTTTTGTAATATTGATAAGGTACATAGTAGTAAATCGAGTACGGGAATTTGTGTGGAATATAACCGGGAATTTACCGACACGGGTAGAACCTTAGGCCGGAAATCTTTGGCTTGGATTGACCTTGGACTTAAGTAACGGGCTTTGAGCCCAATCCCAAAATTGGTTAAATAAGGACTTAAGGAAGTGGGCTTTAGGCCCGGAAATTGATTGTGGGCTTAGATTGGGCTTTAGGCCGGAAACTCGTAAAGGAATAATGAGTGGGCCATAGGCCCGGGAACTACTTATTGGACTTAGTTGGGCGTAAGCCGGTATACCTTAGGTCCCGATACTCGGAGTTTTGGTGAGGGAACATAAAGTCGGGTTTAGATTGGCTAACTAGGGGCGGGTTTAACTCAGTTGAGCATTATAGTTACATGCATGCACGTCTTTATTGTTTATGTTTGTAATTTGTTGTGTGTGCCGGTAATCAGGCACGGGTAATACCACGGGAGCTGGAGGATCTGTTTTGGGAAAAGCTCCACAGGACAATCGTCGTTGAGGTGACTTTATATGTCTTTTTATGTTTGTATGCATGAGCTCGTTGGATTGGTTTGTTTGAGTTGCATGCTTGTTTGCTAACATGCTGTAATCTGTATTGTGTGCCTAAGTGTACTTTTTGCTTATGAGCTGGATGATTGGATTACTTATGGATTATAACTTGTGGCGTGATTCTGGGTGTTTGGTGTGATGTATTGTGGGTCGGAGACCCGGTTATCTGATTGAGATGTTTTATCACACTACCCTGTTAGATCACAACTAATGGCACATATAAACTCATAATCTGTGAAAGAAGATAATGTACAGTAGAAGTTAGGCTACTGTCTGCTGATGACCGGTTGTTTCGAGTGGGAAGTGATACCCCTCGGGTTTGCATGCGGGTTAGCATGTGGTATGCGGATTTGCATACGGGTCTGGGATGACCGGTTTCTACCTCCCTCCTTCTATCTTCCCCTTTCTACCTCCCTCTTTCTCTCTCTCTCTCTCTCTCTCTATGGATTCGTTTGGGCTTCGTGCCTGGTTTTATTTGGGCTTATGCCTGGTTGTCTCATGAGACGGGACCGAGCTCGACGCACACAGTAGGGGCCCTGAATAATAAATCATAATAAGAAAACTTAACACACAACAGATGGAGAGTAATGAACTGTTTGCTTGATTGTGTCGGCATGTTAGTACTGATTGTTGTATGTTTGCATGCTTGTCTTGTTGCTCTTCTTTCCTTTCGGACTTGATCTGCACACTCTCATAATTAGACTTATATTGCTCACTGAGTAGGCGACTCACATAATCGCCAACGTTGTTTTTTCAGACTTTAGATAGCGTGCAGTCACTTTCCATCTTTCCAGAGTACGGACGTGGTTATCTCAGCAGGTAGCTGTGCTTGATCTCCCGGTTGGATCCATCTAGTCGGCATGCATGTTGTTTTTGTTTCTCTTATTTTACTCCGTGTGTTTCTTCCGCTGCATTGGATTTTTATTGAGATGTCACTTTTGATTTTGGATTATTTTATCGGCGGATTGTCGGGATTTACTATTGGTGATGTATCGGCAGGATGCCGGGTTTGATTTGAGGCTTGCTAAGCCGGATTGACTATGTTTGTTATGACATCTCTTTTTATTAAGAATTTTGGATATGGTTGATATTGGATTTCGTGTCCCGAGTTTCAGGGGTATTTTGGTAATTTTTTTATTTGAGTATTTTATTTGTAAAATTGGGACACGGGTGTTAGGTATACATCTACTACCTTATGCATCCTACACGTATCTAAGAACATCCTGTCACCCTCATCATCAGCTGTTAACAGGATTAGCCCATCATTCAAACTCAGCCCGGGCATCAGATACCATATATTTCGCACCTTAGTGTGCCCATGCCTCTTACACCAACACCTCAAAGTCATAAAACCCGCCTCGTCTGAGTCTCCATGGCTCTCAATAACCTCTCCCCCTATATAGTCCGTGCCTTCAGTAGACCTCACTAACCGTCCACCAACATGGTACAAGTACAACACCATCTACAACCACCACATTAAAATAACAGAAGAAATTAAAACAACACAACAATCATCCCAAGGGCATTCAACCATAACAACACAACAGCCACTGACGGCGAGCATTCAACCACATTACCAATGTAGAAACAACCTACTTCGCTGTATTACTTTATTAATTTGACATAAACAAAGCAACAACACATGCCCAAGGGCATTTTTGGCAACTTCTACGCAGTGGGAAAAACCCTAGAATATTGTACGGCCGACAGTTTTGACCGACAACTGTGTTGACACCTAGAATAATGTACAGGTACACGCTTTATAGTAAAGAAACTCAGAATCTTACCTTTATCTTTTCCCCTGCTCGGTTTTTGCCACGCCACAGTCTTCCTCGATTACACGCCCAAACACCCTCTTGCAGCTTCCTTCCCCCTCCAGAGCACTTCCAAATCCACCGCCGGTGTCTTCACAATAGCATTCCCTTCATCTTCGCCTCTCCAACTCCGCTGGGTTCGATTGGGGTTTCGCTTCGGCTATCAACTCTGACTGGTTCCTCTCGATTGGCCTTCGCGTGCGGCCGCTTCGAAAAGTGCAACGATTGGGGCTAATGGGGTACCGATTAGGGAGGATAATGGGGTTCTTCTCCACTGTCCTTTCCTCTGCAACGGGCTATCTTTGGGGTTGCCTTCAATTGACGAACGAGTCCATTGAGGCCTAGGGTTCGTAGCTAGAGAATGGAGGATTTGGGTTCTTTCTTACAGGATTTGGGTTCTTTCCTCGGAGCCTTTCAAAGGTTGGTGTTCAGGTAGCTCTGTGAGGATTCGCTTTGCTCAATGATGTAATTGCTCTTGCTAGTGGGCTTCAAGCTATTACCCTTTTGTTCTCATTCTTTTGTAAATAACTCTTCATTATTCAATAAACACATCGACTTCTATCGGAAAAAAATTGGGAGCGGGTTTTAATTGGGGGGTTCTCTTTTAATTTTTCGACGTGGGCGGGAGAAGCTGGACGGGTCGGGTTCGCGGTCCGGATCCGTGGGTGGTTCGGGTACGGTATGGGAAGAATCCGGGTTTAATTGATATGGGTCCCACATGCCACCTGTGTCCGACGTGGCACGAACGGTGACGTTTTGCTACTTAATACGGCGTCATTATTATCCCATACATACTACACCTATGCTACTAACAGCAAAATACATCCCAATTACCAAAAAAAAAAAATACATCCCAATGCAACATAATAGACGACACATAACGTTAACTTAGAGTTTAGTCATAATATATTAATCAAATAAAGAGTTGGAGAGGAGGATTTGGTAATTAGTTTTTTATGTACAGGGAGGTGTTCTTTGTTTTTATATCTTTTATTTCTTTTCTTTTATTCCATGCAAAAACAATGCGTTTTAAGGAGATTGTTTTTAAAATAAGGATAAAATACCGATTGTTTTTCGATTGGATTGAATTTGGCTTAGAGTGTTCAAACAAAACCAATTATTAATTCGGTCTTGATCGAATCAAACCGAATTTTTATTTTGATTCGGGCATTGTCCCAACTATGTGTGTTTTTATTTTGGAGGTCTTGTTCACTATTATTCACTAAAAGGTCTTATTTAAATACATAAAGGAAAATGTTTTATAATTCTTATCTATTCAAATATTTTAGGTGGATAAGAATACAAAATATTTTTTGAAATAAAAAGCTTCTATGTTTGCACAAACTTTTGTATTAATAAGATCAATACAAAAACATGGCATCTTGTTGATCATACCCAATCTATATTAATTCACTCTAATTTGCCTCATGCATTTTGGCTTGAAGCATTATTTCTTTTTGCTTCTATCTAGTTAATCTTCTTCCCTTCCAATGTCTTCTACTGCATTTTCTCTTCCCCAATTTCTAATCCCCAAGTCTTCCTCTCTCTCCCAATAGACACAACTCCCATCCTCCCTTTATCTCCAGCTTCTCCTACATCCTCTAACACCAACCTCACCATACCTACACCGCCATCCACCTCCGCTCCTAGTCCTATATCATCACCACCTTCAACACCTTTACCGGTTCCTACTCCTTCAATACGTACCCTTGCCAACGATGAAATTTACAAATCTATTGATCGCCTAAATCTAGTTGCCCAAAACCACCTCTACCACCGAACCCACTACCTTTACTGAGGCTTCCACGAGTCGACATTGGCGTCAACCATGTTTGATAAATACAATGCTCTTCTTTCACAATGATATTTGGGATCTTGTGTTTAGTGATCCTACACATAACTTGATTGGTTATAAATGGGTTTATAAGATCAAATAGCATGCAGATGACTCTTTGTGTGAAGGCCCGTATCCCAATTAAATAAAATATAAATAATTAAATGAAAGAGATTTACCCAAATACCCTTGAAACCCAGGATACGAATACCGGTGCTTCAGCACACAAACAATATCCATAGAAATTTATTAACACCGAGCTGTCATAAAATGAAAGAAATAAACCGGCTTAACAAGTTGTAAGCCACCACGGCATCACGCCGAAATAACATCACAAAATTAAACTCCGGCAAAACGCCGATAAAGGAGTAAAAACATTTATGACATCTCAAATTAATTCTCATGCAACGGAAGATGAAAATAATAATAAAAAAATCAAGGTAGAAAATAACATGCATATGTCCCTATGGATCCAACCGAGAGATGATGCACAACAACCTGCTGAAGTATCTGCGTCTGAACTCCGAGTCAAGGATAAGGTGAGAACAGCATGCTAACTAAGGTCTGAAAAACAATGGTGGCGATTATGTGAGTCGCCTACTCAGTGAACATTAAAAGTCTATGTATACATGAAAGTGAAGTCATGCTCGTAGGGTGAGTAGTTCACGAGCACAAGTACAACATACAAGCAATATCAGAATCACACACCAACATATAAACACCTTATTGTGTCATTGTCCTTATTATTTAGATTCAATGTATTTTATTATTATTAATATTATTATTATGGGCCCTTTACTGTGAGTCAAGTCTCGGTAGCGTATCTGATCAGATCCGGGTGTGAAACCCAAGTGTCGAACCTCAGAAGGGGTAGATTCTGAGGTCTAAAACCACCGATAAATCTCGAGTGGCCGCTAGCTACCTGAGGGTGCACTCAGACACACCTAACTGGTGCAAGTCTTCCAGGGGTGCACCTACATCCCCTGGGATACCATGCTAAACAGCATAAAGTGACCCGAGGGTATCCAACCCTCCCTCGGGGCTACCAGCCGACTCCACAGTAGAATTAATATTTTATTCTTAATTACACTTTTACATTTCTGTTGAAATACATTATGTTTTCCAGGGATGTGTGAATTCTATGTGTTTTGTTTCATCCGGGCCTTCGGCCTATAACCACACACTATCACCAAGACATAATACATGTTATTTTCAATAATGATTCTTTATATAGAAATCAGGCATGTGAGAACAATCAAGTATACAATTCCAATCCGCATGTAGCAAACAAGGCAAGTAAACAAACAAACCACACCAACATGCATTCACAAAACATATATATAAAGACTTGTAATGTCACCTAAAAAAAATGCAGATTATGACTTCTCCCCGATCTGAGTCTACAGCTCCAGAGGTATCTCCCGTGCCTGAATACCGGTATATAATATAATCACTAAACCAATTTTTTAGAAGTAAAAACGTGTATGCATGCTAAAGGTATGCTCCAATCGAGTAACTCCCGACCCTAACTATCCGATTATAAGATTTCCGGTCTAAGCCCAAAAGAATATTTTCTCATCAATAACTCCAAAGAAAAGGAATTTAGGGTTCACCGATCTAAGTCCATAAACAATTCTCGGGCCTAAAGCCCACTAAATCCTTAATCGCGAATTCCGGGCCGAGGGCCCACTTCCCTAAATTCATGTTTACTGATTATGAAATTGGGCTTCGAGCCCGTTCCTTTAAGTCCGTAAATTAAACCATCCGTGATTAGGCCTTAAGTCCATATCTTTAAGTCCATGAAACGTTTTAAACTTCAAAATGAGACTATCGGGCTTGGGCTCGCTTTTTCCTAAAAACCATTCTAAGGTTGTTTCCGAACCCAAGAGTTGATCGGCCTATGATTCTATTCGTGTCGGTAAGTTCTTCCGGCCACACACTCTAACTCTCCGCTCTCGGTAATCCACTAAATTACTTGATACTTGAATGTGTATAACGTTGAAGAATTCAATATTTAAGTACAAGGCAAAACCGAGACAAAACATAGGTAATTACCGTCTAACAGTCATAAAACGAGTAATATATTCCGCTGGACAGAACCCGAGCCTTCGCCGGAAAATTCCCGAGCCCTCGCCGGAACAGTACGTGCTCGCTGGATTCCGGTCACCTCGCCGGAATTTCACCCAAAACTGCCATCATCCCAACAACGTCATCCATCAACTAATTCAACCACATAGCAACCGAACACTACATGAATGAACCGTCACAGGAAGGAAAGTAGCCGAAAATGCTTACCGGAGGACAACCCAGCACAAGCCAGCTCTGGGTCTACACTTCCACGCGACTGGTCGCGTCACCCGAGTCCAAGAACGCGAGCTGCACCTCTTGCCCGAACCAGTCCCGAGCTTTGTAACTCTCCCTGCCAGAACTCCGTAGTCCCGACCTCGAGCACAGCACTGCCGAGCCACCAAATTGGCAAGGTTCATCCACCAAGTCAAGCCAAGCCATCACACACCGCCACCACCAGACACAACGCCATCCACCCCCACACACACAGCCACCGCCGAGAACAACACACAGAGCCGCACGCCCGCATCCGAAAGCAAGTCAGTACTCAAGTCCACGATCTAAGAGGAACAAAGAAGGAGGAGGATCGAAGAGAAATGAAACTGGCGGTTTACCTCGACGGCGTTGCAGCCGCATGTGAGACAAGCCCAACCCTCGCTCTCGGTCCTCTTGATTCGGTCGCGGCCGAATCGACCTTGGATCCTCACCGTTCAACTTGCGATGCCGGTGGTTTAAAGGAAGGAAGAATGAAGAGGTGGCGGAGATGGTCTCGGTGTGAGGAAGGAGAGGGGACGAGATGGTGTGGGTGATGGTGGACGGGTGTGAAACTGAAAAGAGAAGAAAAGGAGGAGATAAGGAAAGAGAGAGGAGAAGATCGTAGGGTTGATGACCGTTGATGGCGTTAGTGGAGGCAAGAGCCGTTGTGGAAGACAGTGCCGTTGAGGATGGCGGCGGCAGAGTGGAGAAGAAACGGGAAGAAAGGAAAAGAAAGGAGAAGGAGAAAAGAAAGAAAGTAAAGAGGAAGAGGGAGAGGGTCGCGCGCGCCTGGCTTGACCTAGCCAGCTAGAAGACGTGTCGTCTGGTTTGGCTTGGTCAACCCGCCAGGTTGACTTTTTTTTTTCAAAACCTAAAACGACGTAGTTTAAACTAAAACTACGATAAACCTTGTGTTTCATCCCGAAATACATTTTAGGTCCGACAAGGCTCATATACGACATATTACCTCTTATAATTAATTAACCCAATGGAAAATAAATTAATTTTTTTTCCATTACCGAAATCTGAATTTTTTTATAAATCAGAAATGAGAAAACCAAGGCGTTACACTTTGGATCGCTATAAAACCAAACATGGACACTTTTTCAAGGGATTATTCATTTTCTTAAAGAAATTTAGTTTTATTCATCGAAACTCCTTAAACATTGGCCTACATTTCACATTTTGGGAGTAAATAGCATATATAGGGTCTGTACTATTTCAAAAGTACCGTTTGGGGGTCTATACTATTTTTTTCCTCTTTTACGGGTCTGTGCTCGTATTTTTCGTCCCTTTTAAGGGTCTCGGGCAGCCCCGTTGATGGCGTGGACTGCCCGAGACCTCTAAAAGGGACGAAAAATAAGAGTATAGACCCGTAAAAGGGAAAAGAAATAGTACAGACCCCCCAAACGATACTTTTGAAATCGTACGGACCCTATAACTTCTCGTCCGGAACTAATAACTCATTATCCCTTTTCTTGTTCTCGGTCGTTTTCCCTAAGGGTTAGTACATTGGTTTTTTGCTATTTTTTCAAGTTTCGAGATAAGAGTGGAGACTAATACTATCCTTTACATCACGATGAAATAAGAACGAGGAAAAAAATTTGAACCAAAACGAGTTCCGGACGAGAAGTTATGGCCATTTTCGAATTTACAGCACGAGTTTTATGTTATTTTTTTAAATTTCGAGCTAATTGTGGAGACTGATACTATTCATTAGAAAAAAATTGAACCAAAACGAGTTCCGGACAAGAATTTATGGCCATTTTCGACTTTACGGTAGTTTCCTTAGGGGATAGTATACGAGTTTTTCCTCGAGTAAATCGCATATATAGGGTTCGTACTATTTCGAAAGTATTGTTTGGGGGTCTGTACTATTTCTTGTCCCTTTTACGGGTTTGTAGTCTTACTTTTCATTCCTTTTAGGGGTCTCGGGCAGCCCCGCTGATGACGTGGACTGCCCGAGACCCCTAAAGGATACGAAAAATAAGAGTATAGACTCGTAAAATGGACAAAAAATAATACAGATCCCCAAACGATACTTTTAAAATAATACAAAACATATATATATATACGACTTACCCCACAGCCTTAGTGGTCTCTCTTTAGTGGTCTCTCTTGATGTGGGAAACGGAGTCATTCTAAATTTCCAATCCCCTGATCCCCAGTGGCTTCCCCACTCCTCTCCCCTACCGGGAAAATTAAAAAAGAGGGTAAAAACCAAAAGAAGTTTAAAAAATTACGATTTACCAGCTCGGTCGAGTCCACGCTTATCTATCCTACTAACCACTACAGGCACTAACTAACAGTTGTAACTACCTCGAATCTCTCTTCAATCCAAAAAAAACCGCACTTAAAGAAGAAAAAATGAGAAAACGGCCGGCGCCGAAACTGAATCAGCCACCGCCTCCCGCCCATGCGGCAGGGCCGGGAGAGAAGGAGAGCAGCACCGCCGCCGGCGGAGCCGGACAATTACCAGTTCGAGTCCCTTCCCGCGCCACTGACCGCCGATCAGGCCGGCAAGCGCGGCTTCTCTGAGGTGGAGGCGCTCAAACACGTAGTCGCGTTGACTCAGCTCGGGCCCCACCCCGTCGGCTCCGATTCTCTCGACGTAGCCTTGAAGGTAACGAATTCAACAATCTTCGCTGTTTTGTTTCTTTTTTTTTTTGTGGAGGAATTTTGGTTTGTTGACGTGGTTTTCCGGGGGCAGTATGTTTTGGCAGCGGCGGAGGAAATTAAGAAGACGGCGCACTGGGAGGTAGGAGTGGAAGTGGATGTATTCAGGCCGGAATCGGGCGCTAACCGTCTGGTCAGTGGACTTTTTAAGGGGAAAACACTTGTTTATTCAGATCTTACTCACATCATATTAAGAATCATGCCAAAATATGCATCTGAAGCAGCAGATAATGCTATTCTCGTCTCTTCTCACATTGATACCGTTTTCTCCACGTATGCTTTCCTCGTCTTTTCTTCCTAATCCTATGCTCCTTGGTTTGTCATTTTCGGATAATTGTTTGCCTGGCTTTGATACGCAAAATGCTTTTAGGTCTGTCTTCTGCGGAAATGTTTGGTTGTTTTTGGCAATGGAGTTTGAGAGAGTGTTGTTTTCGTGTTTTTTAGGGGAGGGGCTGGAGATTGTAGTTCGTGTGTGGGTGTTATTCTGGAACTTGCTCGAGGGGTTTCTCAGTGGGCGCATGGATTCAAGAATGCTGTCATATTCTTGCTTAATACGGGAGAGGAGGAAGGCCTAAACGGTGCTCATAGCTTCATAACTCAGGTAGGAAGCATTATTGTTTGTATTCAGGAATCAATGATTTGTAGCTTAGGGAATGTATACTGTGGTGATCTTTACTTTTTTATGGGACCAATATTCTCGTGCATTGTTCGTTTGTGGTATTTGCATTGGAATAATTTCATCCAACTAGATTGAATTTAGTTTCACTTGTGCAGCATCCGTGGAGTGAGACTATTCGTTTGGCTGTTGATTTGGAGGCCATGGGCATTGGAGGAAAGTCTGGGATATTTCAGGTATGCTTTCCCAAAGTCAGAAGTGAGCTAGCCTAGGAGAAGGCTTACTAGTGCCATTCTCTTGGCCAGTTTCATTTTTTATGGAAATAGATTGTTTTATGGAATCATTTCTGCATTTTCATGGCCACTTTCACCATCTTTGAAATGTTGAAAGATTCTGAATAACTGATCATTATATCATTCTGGCTTTGCTATTTTATCATAAGAAATCTTATAACTTTCTGTTATCTTATTTTGCCTCAAGGTTCTTTAAATCACTTGGTTGTTGGTTTTCAAAGCTCTTTTTGATTACTTTTTATGTTTTCTTTACCATAGGCGGGGCCCAATTCATGGGCTATTGAGAACTTTGCATCAGCAGCAAAATACCCATCTGGCAATATTATAGCGCAGGTTTGTATTTTCCTGTTAAGTTATTGCCTTTCATATTTGCTTTTGATGGTTGATGTATTTGAGCTAATTAGTTCTGCAGGATCTTTTCTTATCTGGAGTGATTAAATCTGCCACAGATTTCCAAGTATACCAAGAGGTTTCTGGTCTTTCTGGGCTTGACTTTGCTTACACAGATAACAGTGCAGTATATCACACCAAGGTCTTTCTTTCCCATCTTTTCCTTTCCCTCCGATTCTTCCTTAAGGGAATGACATTTTTGTGATGGAATCCTTTCTGCTTGCCATTACATCTCAAAAGAATTCACCATCGTTGTAAAGGGAGCTAGATTGATAAACCAGAAACTAATATTTTACAGTAGTTTTACTTGATTTATCTTGTATATCTTATGTAAACTGCATGACAAATTTTAAACAGAAAAAATTTCTTGGTAACAGTATCTGACATGAAAGTGCATGTGTTGTGGCATGGATTCCTAGTGTGCTCTATTGGGCTATAAACTCCACCTGCTGAAGTAGGTTGTTATTTTGGGTCTGCATTAACATGGAAAGAGTGTTATAGTGGTTGGTCATTGTCCAAGTTTCAGTATAGTCCATCTGCATTGCAGGTTTGAACTTTCCAATAAGGATAACCTTGTAATTACGATAGGAAAAGAAAAGTAGTTCATAAGTCGCCTATTTCATTTGAAGCTTTGATAAATTCAATGCTGCTTTTCTGTCTTTGAGTGTTGGAAGTTCTTAATTGATGCTTACTCAGTGAGAGAGAAGTGCAATTCCACTTCCAAAAATTAATTACTATTTTGAAATTTTCCTCGTGCAGAATGACAAATTGGAACTCTTGAAATCAGGATCTCTGCAGCATCTTGGTGAGAACATGCTTGCTTTCCTTCTTCAGGCTGCTTCATCCCCTTATCTTCCAAAAGGCGAGACATTAGGAGAAGGGGGAAAAACTGGACATGAATCAGCCGTATTTTTTGATATTCTGGTAATAAATGTTTGGAGGGATTCTTAAACCTCTGCTGTCTTTTGCAATGAAGATGGTCACTGGGTTAATTCTGCTAGCCAAAAATATGTATGGATTTACTTTTCTGTATCTTGTTTCAATCTCAGGGAACATATATGGTTGTGTATAGACAACGTTTGGCAAGCACACTTCATAATTCGGTGATGATGCAATCACTTCTAATATGGGCGACATCATTATTTATGGGTGGTTATCCAGCTGTGATTTCCTTGGGCTTATCATGTCTTAGTGCTTTTTTTATGTGGTTCTTCTCAATTTGCTTTTCTCTCCTTGTGGCCTTCATCCTACCCAAAATATCTCCTTCCCCAGTACCATTTGTTGCTCATCCATGGGTAGTGATAGGCTTATTTGCTGCACCTGCACTTGTTGGGGCACTAACTGGTCAACATCTGGGCTATGTAATTCTCAAAAAATATTTATCAACTGTGTACTCCAAGAGAAAGCAGCTTTCAACAGCTGTGCAAGCTGATTTGGTCAAGTTAGAGGCTGAAAGATGGCTGTTCAAAGCTGGTTTTGTACAGTGGCTTATTCTTCTGGTCATCGGAAACTATTACAAAGTTGGAGCATCATATTTGGCATTTTTTTGGCTGGTTCCTCCGGCATTTGCTTGTAAGTTGTCATCATTACATTACTTTAGACGGATTGCAAAAGACAGAAACTACTTGTATATTGTGCAAGTCTTAGTTAGGACCATGTATGTTGATCTGATGTTCAAACTAACAACTGTTTTCAATATGGGTTTATTCAGATGGCATGCTTGAAGCGACTTTGACCCCAGCCCGGTTGCCTCGGCCACTCAAACTTGCAACTCTTTTGATAGGCTTGGCTGTACCAATCGTGATTTCTGCTGGTACTTTTGTTCGATTTGCAGGAACAATAATTGGGATGATTGTTCGATTTGATAGGTAATGCTTTATGTCATCTGATTCTTGAAGTGTCTAAAGTTTAAGCCACTTATTTCTCTCTTTTTTTTCCCCTTGTTTCATATTACAACATGTTAGGTTTTGGCCTTTTGTCAGCTTTTTTACATGTAACTTTCTAGATGGTTGATGCCGAATACCAATTTATCCATTTTGATGATACTGAATAGGATCGGTTTAAAAGATGGTGAGAGAAGCAAAAGTTTGACCCTGGCAAAAAATGAAGAGGTGGATTTTAGATTGTGCTGGGGGTGATAATTGAAACTTTGAATGGATGAAAGTCGTCTATCCTGCTAAAAAGTGTTTCAATGTGCTGGAACGATTTCTTGGACTTGAAACTTAGTGTGGAGTGGATCTGTCTTTTCTGCTCAAAAGTGTTGAACTGTGCCGGAACAATTTATAGCAATTGTGTTGTTCTCATAATGGAAGCTGCTAGTTAAAAATAGAATGCTGGGTTTTTATTTCTTACACATTCAATATTTAGCTGGTAATCTTGTTTCTATAATTGTGTGCAGGAATCCAGGCGGAACTCCTGAGTGGATTGGAAATGCAATAATTTCGGTTTTTCTTGCTGCTGTCATATGCCTGACTTTAGTTTACATCCTTTCATACATCCATTTTTCAGGTTTCCATTCTATATAAGTGCTTGTTATGAAGCCCCACTTGATAATAGATAAACAAAGTTGCACTTAAGTGATTTGTTGCTAGTCCACTTACTTTTGTTCCATGGCTGTCTAGGTGCAAAACAGATGCTGGTTCTTGCGACCAGTGTCCTCTTTGGTATCTCACTCCTTTTAGTATTATCTGGTACAATTCCACCATATACCGAGGACACAGCCAGAGCTGTGAACGTAAGTTTCCATTTCTGCTTTGACTGTAATTCTTGTAAATGAGTCTTTTTGTTACTACTTTGTCGTGACACGCTGTGGTTAGAAGTTTTTAGATCCACAGACTTTTATCATAGTGACCATAGCATTGGCTGGAGTTACCTCTTGTACTTTTTGGTCCCATTATTTGATGCAGTTATTTTGGTTTTGCAATGCAGTGCTATCACCTTGTTGTTTGATTACCTCTCTTCTCGCTTAGGAATCTTGCATCAATTAACTCTTTATGACTACTTATGTGGAAACCTGATTCATGTTCTCAGGTTGTGCATGTTGTTGAGACAGTGGCACGTGAAGGAAAGCAAGATCCGAGGTCATATATTTCTCTATTTTCTACAACTCCTGGAAAGTTGACAAGTGAGGCTGAAAAGATTGGAGAGGGATTCGTATGTGGTAGAGACAAGGTTGTTGATTTTGTTTCCTTCGAAGTGAAATATGGTTGTTGGACTGATGAGGACAGTAAAGATGGATGGAGTGAGTCGGATATTCCCATACTGCATGTCGACAGTGATATCCAGGAGGACAAAAGAATCACTGAAATTTCAATTGACACCAAAACATCTATACGCTGGTCACTTGCGATCAATTTTGAGGAAATTGAAGATTTCATTTTGAAAGGTAGGTTGAACTTTCCTTGATTGTATGTGTCAATTTCTTCTCGATAACTTCCTTGGCAATTGGGCTGGGATTTGGCATTCACCGCGAGAACTTCGGTTTACCAATTATTTCCATTCAAATGCAGGAAATTCAGAGGAATTAGTTCCTTTAGGCAACAAGAGCAGCACGGATGGATGGCATATAATTCAGTTTTCAGGAGGGAGACAATCACCCAGGAAGTTCGAGCTAACTTTTTTCTGGGCTAAATCAGATATGCATGGTGAGGTTGAACAGGAGAAGGCCCAGCGGCCTCTATTGAAGCTAAGAACCGATGTTGACAGAGTGACACCAAAAGTTGAAAGAGTTCTGGAAAAGCTCCCTGCTTGGTGTTCCTTGTTCGGGAAGTCCACGTCCCCCCACACCCTAGCTTTCTTGAGCAGTCTTCCTGTCAACTTTTAGGTTACCTGGAGCAATAGTGAGAGCATTAGTGTAGGGGACGAATGATGGTGTGCAGTGTATATTATCAGTTATATGGACCTTTGCAAAGCTGAGAACTACGAATAGGGATTTATTTTCTTTTCATGGAAACCGCAATCCATGTCCTTTAATGGGAAACAAACCGGATAGATTACAATAATAAAGGGATAAAGTTGTGAAGGTCGAGATTTGGATAAATATGATACATTACAATAAGAACGATGGCCGTAAATTTACTCTCTGCTTAAAATTTTGTGAAATCAAAATGTGAACTCCACTACTTCTGTTGATTGCATTGCTGAATTTTCCTAAGAACGTGGTGGAGTCGGATAGTTGAGTTTAAATAACATTGAAACGCCTAATTAACAGGAGAAGAAAAGTTGAACTCCATTTTTTTAAAATCAGTTTTCATGATTTTAAGTTCAACACACAGAAGAGAAAAGAAAAAACGAAAAAAAAAAAAAAATCTGATTTCCTCTTGTAAATAGTACGTGCGGCTAAGGTCTACTTGTCAACGTGCGAGGACACATATGACACGCGAGACACAGCCACAGGTGTGCAAGACGAAATAGTAAGACCCAGAAAAAAAACAACTCAACACAGAATTAAAGAATCTCCGACTTGGAAGAGAGAGACAGGCAATCTTGAGAGAAATGCCGTTTATAACGTTGGGAATCTCAGTATCTCCAGCCTCCATAGCCAATAAGAGTTTATTGGCAAATCTCTTCAGTTGTTTTTTTTCCTGGGTTTTCTTTCTAGTCTACTTTGCTACTGTTTTTTTAGACCTTCGCTGACCAAGTCAGTTTGTCGGGCATTCTTTGGTTGTTTGTGAATCTTTAGCTTGTGCTATGACTAAATTCACATCAATAGACTATAGAGCTTCTAGTTTCGTTGTAGTTGCTGCTAGCATGGCCAAATCTATGGTTCCTTGTGGTAATCCTACTTATTGCTTGCCTGGTCACTTGACTTTGCGAGTACCTAGAAATGGGAATGGTAGACTACCTTCCACTTTTTTTTTTTGCCGATAAAACATAGTGTTATTGAAATATAAAAGTGTCTACAAATGGTTTGCAACATAATCTTGAGCCACATCACGCCAGTACAAACCACAATAGAGGTCGGATTGATTGAAGGTATTGTTTCTAATACAAAAGAAGGATATGTAGAAGGTATTTATGTTAGTGAGATGCGGAAGTGTCTTTCTCATTGAATTACATATAGCTTGGTTTGAAATTTTCTGCCTTTAACTCTTGGGGATTGATTGAAGAATAGAATTCAGGTTTTTTTGGTACTTTAATTGCATGATTGGCTGTTGTATTAAGAAAGTATTTGAATGGATCTGGCCGTGGCTGTAGGAATATGCAAAGCCAGCCAAGTGTTGGAATTGTATCCCGCATTGTCTCCAGAGATCATTGCTACGGATGCAAGGGTAGAGGATTGTTGGGATGTAGCTGAGACACATTGCAGCTCCTCCTTCCCCGAATACTCTGTAACCCGCTAGATTTCCTGCCGAGGATTGACAGACTAGTGACAATGCTAGCAGGACCATCTGTGCCAAATGGTTGCAGGAGAGCATGCCCGGTTGCTGTTGTCGATGACTCGGTTGATCAATCATTTTGCTTTTGATGGGAAATTCAGCATTAGTCGACGATATGTTACCGGGATATTGACGGCAGACACAGTAGCTGATTTTCTTCCAAGGAAGGTCCCAGTCTTGTCTCTATCTCAGCCTACTAACCCCTGCAGCCACTCACTGACAGTCATAAGTCATAACTACCTTCTCCTCATTTCTTTCTTCAATCTAGAAACCGCACTTGAATTATTTCTGATTGGAAAGTCAGCATTGAAATCGAGGATATGTTACTTGGGATATTGACGGTAGACACAGTGGCCGATTTTCTTCCAAGGAAAGGTCCAATTCTTATCCTATCCCAGCCTACTAACCCGTACAACCTCCAGTCTCTCTTCAATTTAGAAACGTCACTTTTAAAAGAATTGAGAGAACTGTCGGCAAAATCAGCCATGGGCAGGAATCTGTCACTACCAAAATTCTCCTACCGCCCCGAAATAATTGATGTTTGAGGAGTCTAACACATTGAGTGTTGAAAGTGTAGTTAATATGCTAGAAGAAATGATTGATTGAACTATTCATATTTTATTTTTGAATAAGAGAAATAAAATAGATATTATTATCTACTAGGATGAAAGATAAATATGTAAAAAAAAAAACTCATTTAATGTTTATTGGATTTTTCAAAGCGATAATATTTTTAGAACACAACTCTTTCCATTAACTGTGAATTATTTCAAAGGGAGTAGATAATAAAAAATAGAAAAAATAGAAAAAATTAAATTGATATCAAATATAATTAAGAAACAAAAAAATAAATATCATTAGACAATACGGAAATATATGGGCCCACTGAAAATGTGTAACCAGCAATAGTAAAAGAGGATATAAACATTTTTCTGAACATGCCTTAGGCATGACCAAGCACATTTAGGGGCAGAGCTCCTTGGTTTTAATTAATAAATGCAGTAATAGATACCAACCATTTTTCACTCTTAAATGCCTGTAGACAAAAATAAATAAATAAATAAATGCCAGTCGACAAAATGGGTAATTCCTTCCAGCTAAGTGAACCAAGCCATGGCTCTTGTTTTTTTTAGAAAAAAAAAAAAAAAAAAAAACCAAAGGCTCGCCTCACTCCTCCCGTGGCGGGAAAATTTTAAAAGTTGGAAGGAGAACAAAGTTCTGGAAATTACAAAAATCAGTAGTATTACTGTGAGTGATTGGGACTCGAGCGGGCTGATACTCGTAATTTCCATAACTTATCCCATCCTAGTGCTACTAACTACTACCAGGTACTTCACTGACAGTTATATATAACTACCTCCTCCAATCTCTCTTCAATCCAGAAACCGCACTTTAATTAAAGGAAAAAAAAAATGAGAAAACTGCTAGCACCGACACTGAATCAGTCACAATCGGCATGGCCGGAATTAGAGAAGGGGAGGAGCAGCAGCAGCTCCGGCGGCGGCACATCAACCACCCGTCGGTCAGGGACGGCGTGGCTGCTCACGTTCTTCGCGACGCTTTACTCGTACTACGCCGTGTACAATTACCAGTTCGAGTCCCTGCCAGCCCCACTCACCGCCGAACAGGCCGGTGACCGCGGCTTCTCCGAGGTCGAGGCGCTCAAGCACGTAGCCGCACTGAGTCAGCTGGGGCCTCGCCCCGTCGGCTCCCAGTCTCTCGACCGAGCCTTGCAGGTAAGAAATTTGACGACCACCTTCGCTGTTCTTTTTCTTTGTTTGTTTTTTCCTTTCGTTTTACTGTTTGCTGACGTGGTTTTCCGGTGGCAGTGTGTTTTGTCGGCGGCGGAGGAGATTAAGGAGACGGCGGACCCGGAGGTTGGAGTGGAAGTGGATGCATTCAGGGCGGAATCGGGCGCTAACCGTTTGGGCAGTGGAGCTTTTGAGGGGAAAACACTTGTTTATTCGGATCTTGTCCACATCATATTAAGAATCACTCCAAAAAATAAATATGGATCTCTGCCCACATTGATACCGTTTTCTCCTCGTATGCTTTCCCCCTAGTCCGTTTTTTCTAGCTCGTTAATTGGTTTGCGAATTTCTGATAAATGTTTGCGAGTTTCTTCTTTTTCTTTTTTCGGGGAAATGTTTGAGTGTGTTGTTTTGGTGTTTCTAGGGAAGGGGCTGGAGACTCTAGCTCGGATGTGAGTGTTATGCTGGAACTTGCTCGAGGGGTTTCTCAGCAGGCGAGTGAATTCAAGAATTCTGTCATATTCCTGTTTAATACGGGAGAGGAAGAAGGCCTAAATGGTGCTCATAGCTTTGTTACTCAGGTAGGAAGTATCATTGTTTACATTCAGTGATCGTGATCCGTACGTGGCTTAGGAAATGTATAATGTGGTGATCTTTGCTTATTTAAGCGACCAAGATTCTTAATTAGGCACTGTTAATTCGTGGCATTGGCAGTGGAACATTTCTTATCCAAGTAGATTGAATTAATTAGATTGACTTGTGCAGCATCCTTGGAGTGACACTATTCGTTTGGCAGTTGATTTGGAGGCCTTGGGCATTGGAGGAAAGTCTGGGATATTTCAGGTATGCTTTCCCAAAATCTGCAGCGAGCTAGTCTAGGACAAAGCTTAGTAGTGCTATTCTCTAGGCTTTAGAAATAGATTGTTTTATGGAATCATTTCAGTTTTTTCATGGCCACTTTCACCATCTTTGAAATGCTGTAAGATTCTGAATAACTGATGATTATATGATTCTGGCTTGCTATTTTATCATAAGAAATCTTTTAAACCCCTGTCATCTTATTTTGCCACAAGTTTCTTTGAATCATTTGGTTGCTGGCTTATTGTTCTCTGTGGTTTTCAAATCTCTTTTAGATTACTTTTTCTGTTTTATTCACAAAACAGGCGGGCCCCGGTTCATGGGGTGTTGAGAAGTTTGCATCAGCAGCAAAATACCCATTTGGCAATGTTATAGCACAGGTTTGTATTTTCCTGTTAAGTTATTGTCTTTCATATTTGCTTTTGATGGTTGATGTATTAATTTGTGCTTATTTGTTCTGCAGGATATTTTCTCATCTGGAGTGATTAAATCTGCCACAGATTTCCAAGTATACAATGAGGTTTCGGGTCTTTCTGGGCTTGACCTTGCTTATACCAAGGTCTTTCTCTTCTGTCTTTTCATTTCCCTCTGATTCTTTTTTGAGGGAATGCCGTTTTTGTGATGGAATCCTTTCTGCTTGCCATTACATCTCAAAAGAATTCACTATAGTTATAATGGAAGCTAGATTGATAAACCAGAAACTAATATTTGGAAAACAATTTTACTTGATTTATTTTATATCTTATGTAAGCTGCATGACAAATTTAATACAGAAAAAGTTTCTCGGTAACAGTACCTGAAATGAAATTGCAAGCATTGTGGCATGGATTCCTAGTGTGCTCTAATGGGCTATGAACACCACCCGGTGGAGTAGGTTGTTTTGTTAGTTTGTGTCTGCATTAACATGGAAAGAGTGTTACAGTGGTTGGTAAATGGTCACTGGTGCAAGTTCCAGTGTAGTCCATCTCCATTGCAGATTTGAGCTTTCAAGTAAGGAATAACCTTGTAATGCTGGTAGGAGAAAAAAAGTAGTTCATAAGTCGCCTGTTTTGTTTGAAGCTCTGATAAACTCATTGCTGCTTTTCTGTCTTTGAGTGTTGGAAATTCTTAATTAATGCTTACTCAGTGAGAGAGCACATGCAATTCCACTTCCAGTAATTAATTACTACCTGAAATTTTCCTCGTGCAGAATGACAAAGTTGAACTCTTGAAACCAGGCTCTCTGCAGCATCTTGGTGAGAACTTGCTTCCTTTCCTTCTCGAGGCTGCTTCATCCTCTGACCTTCCAGAAGGCAAGACGTTAGGAGAAGGGGGAAAAATTGGACATGAATCATCCATATTTTTTGATATTCTGGTAATAAACATTTAGCAAAACTACACAAGACTACTACAGAGATAACCCATTAAACCCAAAAACATAAAAAGAAGAACGAATAGCGAAACATACTTAACGAGGTGAATTCCTTGAGAGTGAAAGACTTAAGCGAGGGATTGTTCTCGACGGAATTGTCCTCGTAGAACCAATGCGCGTACTCCACCAGGAACAGAATCCTCTCAAACGACTGCTGGTCCTCCTTCGGCACATTTAAAACGAACCGACTGTAACAAACAACAACAACAACAACAACAACCACCGCCGCCGCCGTCAATTATTCTTCCAAAAACACTAGAAAAGCTCATCAAGATTAGAAATACAAAAAGAACGGAAGGCAATACCTGCAGAGATCGTCGAGGAGTTCCTGGGGAGGATTGCCGCCGTTCTTGAGAGGAGCGCTGGAGGATAGATTGAGACCAGACATGTGTAGTAGAAAGTGAGCCCTTTTGGGTTGTTGTTGGTGGTGAGTGACGGTGGCGGAGGTATTTTGAAAATCCCAATAATTGGAGAAATGATTTGTATATATATACAGAACTAAAAGAGTGAGTTACTAGGAACCCTAATTGCGATATTTTTTTTGTTTTGTTTTCTTTTTTTTTTAATAAGAGTGTGAAAATGGAGAGTGAAGGAGCTCTTTTGTTAGTGAGAGGGAATAGAAAAGAGAGGGAAAAGAGCTCCTCTTTGTTGTGGAGGGGTGGTGGTGGGGGGTGGAGGAGTGAGGAGGGAGGAGATCCAACTGTACCGGAATTTGCTTTCGAGTTTTTCAGAGAGCTCTTTAGAACACCTCTTTGGGTCTTTATTAATTAAAACAATAATGTTAGAGTTACTAAGATTTTGTTACTAAGATTTTGTTACCTAAGAGTGTGTCCTATTTGGCATGTGCCACATCATATGTTTTTTTAAGTAGATGTCATCATCATTATTTAATTAATCTATTTCTAAATTAACATTTTCCCTTTGATTCCTGATATTTTGTTTATTTGTTTCCTTTCAAAAAAGTTTCACTTTACTACTTAATTAATTTGTTTCCATGTCGTTTCTAAAAAAAATTGTTACCATGGCTTTGTCCTTCACCTTCAGTGTGTTATTGGCTTATGAACCTTAATTTTCGAGCTTCTTCTTCCCCATCTCCCAAATGCCAGTTCAAATTATCGAAAAAATCCATCTCCATAAAAAACTCATAGCTGAGTAAAAAGAGAAATAACCAGGCATTCTTATGCCCTTGACAGATTTTTTTTTTCTTGAATTCGGTGATTCTTGCCTAGCCTTATAGTTTGTTTTGATTTTGGATAAGATCTATACTGATAGAATTCGGGTAAATTGTTTTTGGGTTTTTCACATGAGCAAATTTACTTCTTTCCCATGAGCTAGTTCTGATGTAAAACAGAATCAGGGGGTGCCAATCTTTATTGATATTGTGTTATTGATGTACATGGGTATGATTTGTGTACAAAGGAAAGAATCGGCAGAGAGGGGGAGAGGATCCCGGGAGAGAGAGTGAGTGGAGAAGAATGAGAAGAAGCCCCTAAAATATCTGGTTTTTGGGGTATTTATTTGGAGTCTGCCCTGCCATGTGTCACGTCCTCATCGGTTGTAATTGGATTTCATCTGGATGTGCTTGGATATCCTCCGGATAAGTCGGTGTGGAGGTGGCATAAAGGGCCTCCGGTTCTTGGACCTCTCCCGCGGGTCCTGGTTCATGGTCCGGGGGTCCTTGCCTCGTGGGTCCTTGGGCCTTGAAAAGAGGGCCTGATCCCGGGCCTCACACGCCTTTGGGCCCTGCCTCGGTTATTGGTCTTTGGGCCTATTCATGGGTTGGGCCTATCTATATCAAGAGCTCCTCAAATGGTCGAGCTTGAGAGCTCGAGCATTTGAATCTTCCGGGCCACATGAAATGCTTGGGCCCAAATTCTTTAGAAGGTCCTAGCTCCCAATCCGCTTGAGCTTATTCGTTCTTAAGCCCCTTATGACCTCTTTCCAGGTCCTCCGCATGGTTTTGGTTGTGACTGTTGTGTTTCCTCTCTACAATTTCTAGTCAATTTGCTCATTGGCGTCAGCCTTCTTGTCGAAGCTTTATTATCATGTCTCGCGCCTTCTTCGCGTTTTCCTTGACTTTTCTTCAAGCCATGTTGTTCACTTTATTTCCCCGAACTTGAAGTTGCCTTTTCGGGGATGGTGACCCTCGTTCTTTTTCAGCTTTTCCTATCTTTTGCGGGTTTATCTTTGTGTTGAGGAGTTCTCACTTTGCTGGATGCCTTATTTCCATGAATGGGGCTTCTTGATGACCTGGCAGCACCTAGGTCCAGCTCCCCGTATGGCTTTTACAGGTTCAGCTTTTAGTACCTTGATGTGATCAAGTTCCTGGATCCTCCACCGGTTACTCCTTAGGCTCAAGGTCCTTCAATTATTGCTTCTAGAGCTCCCAGACATAGGCCCTGGCTTCTGGGTCACAGGACCTTTGTCTGTGAGACCTTTAAAAATTGCTGGGAGCATAGGCCCTCTACTGAGCGTGAGGACTTAAGTTCACTAAGTTTGGAACATTAACCTTTTACGGGCACTTGGTCCTTCACTGGACGTGTGGCCTTAATGTCTTATTTTTTAGGACCTTTGCCTTTTGGGCATTAGGTCCTTCGCTAGATGTGGGGCCTTAACCCCTTGATTTCGAGGACCTTTGTCTTTTACGGACATATAGGGCCTTAACCCCTTTGAGGATTTTTGACTTACGGGCATGTGGGGTTTTAACCCCTTGGTTTCGAGGACCTTTGCCTCTTACAGGCATGCGGGGCCTTAACCCCTTGGTTTCGAGGACCTTCGCCTCTTATGGGCATGTGGGGCCTCAACCCCTTGGTTTTAAGGACCTTCGCCTCTTATGGGCATCCGGGGCCTTAACCCCTTGGTTTTGAGGACCTTCGCCTCTTATGGGCATGTGGGGCCTCAACCCCTTGGTTTTGAGGACCTTCGCCTCTTACGGGCATGAAGGGCCTTAACCCTTGGTTTTGAGGACCTTCGCCTCTTATGGGCATGTGGGGCCTCAACCAATTGGTTTTGAGGATCTTCGCCTCTTACGGGCATGACGGGCCTTAGCCCTTGGTTTTGAGGACCTTCGCCTCTTATGGGCATGTGGGGCCTCAATCCCTTGGTTTTGAGGACCATCGCCTCTTACGGGCAAGCGGGGACTTAACCCCTTGGTTTTCTGGACCTTCTTGCCTTTCAAAGGATGAATGTAGGCTTGTGGGTCCTTTAGGAATGGAGGGGCATCAAGTCCACTATAGTTGGGACATTGACCCTTTAAAGGACGCTCAAAGTCCTTGATCAGATTTGGGACATTGTAGGTCTTTCACTTTGGGACGCCTTAGGTTCTTTACCAATTGTGGGGCACTCGTGGCCCTTTTATCCATTGGGGGACGCATAGGTCCTTTATTCCAGGTTGAATTGTAGGCAACTAGGCCTAATTCTAGGCAC
>JAKUCV010000719.1:49559-60286 GCA_028386065.3 Turnera subulata
CCTCCTTGCTTTAATTAAAGCACTTGAGGTTGTCATTCCGCTTTTTGGGAAGTCTCACCCTTCCTTGAGGATCCTCCCGCCAAAACGTCCTGCTTTAATTAAAGCATTCTTCATTTGAAGTGGTTTTGGATTTTGTCCCTCTTTTATGTTGAGGACCTTCGGGTGTAGGGCCTCTAGATGTAGGGCCTCTACTGCTTCTTTGGCGCATGCGGACTGGGGACGGTTGTACCTTTGGTGAGATAGCTCTCCATGGATACTGCTGCGAGGTCCAAGTTGGTCCTGCACTTCACGTCACTTTGGTCATGTGGTTGCATTTAATGCTTTTACTCCAAGTGCTCTTTGTTGGGGGAGTTGAAATTTTCTAACTTTTGGTTCGAGAGCTCTGCATCATTAGCTCCCACAAGTAGGTCCTGTTCACAGCTCATCGGGACTAGTGATGTTGACTCTTGCACGCCTTATGCTTGCATAGTTGAATTCTTAGGGCCTGGAGCTCCACTCCTTCATTGTTCTTGGTCCCAACGGTTGGTTCTTCCCGCAATAGATACATCCATCTCCAGGGTCAATTTCTACCCTCCAGTGAGATTGCTTGTTCACAAGGCATCTTACACCTTCATAGGATCAGCTGCCTTCTATTTGGTGAGAAATGTGTTTGTCTTTGGGGCCGCTTTTGTTCCATAGAGGCCGCATGCTCTTGGGGTTGTTATGACAGGACCCTAACCATGTGACCATCTGTTTTGCCTCCAGGAACTACTTTTCCTCCCTGGGGAGCCACCTACTCCTGGGGCTTCGCTGGTAGGTCCTACTCCATGTGCATTTCATTTGTTTTGCCTCCGGAACTGCTTCCTCCATAGGACTACTTGCTCCTGGGGTGGCTTTTCACGTCCTCGGGAGTTATGACTGCCTCTGCGTGAACAGTTTTTCAAGGTCTTCGCCGAGAAGGTCCTCATGGAAATTCTTCCTCGGGGTCCTCGTGCAAAAGATCCTCGTGAAGAGTCCTCCTTGCGCCCATCACCACTTGGTCCTCGGGAAGAATCTTCTCGGGTCCAACACTTCGTGGTCCTCAGGAAAATTCTTCTCGGGTCCAACACTTTCGTGGTCCTCATGAAATTCCTCCTCGGGTCCAACACTTCTTGGTCCTCGCGAAAATTCTTCTCGGGTCCAACACTTCGTTCCTCCCCGAACGGAATAATGCTTTGAATATAAACATCCACATGTAAATGAACATTCCATAATAGAAATCGTTAGTTTTCTGATTTAATAAAATACACTTAGCATAATATATTAAATAATTAAAATTTCAATTACATACATATAATACAATTAAATACATAGTTTGAAGGTAATAAACATTCTAACTAATAATTTTCTACAGAACGGGCCAACGTATATTGGGCCATTAAAATTTTTCAATTTGGGCTTGAGGGGCATCATGGGCTGCCACAGGTCCTTCTCCCACCTTTATTTTATTTATTTTTTTTTACGGATCCATGTAATGCTTGAGGTTTAGATTGGTGGTAGGCTTGGGCCCATCGAACATCTGGCCCGTTAGTTGTTTGAGTTCACCACCAGCTTTGCCCATTTTCTTCTTTTCGTGTTTTTGCTTTGGACGAACAGCGCACCATTATTCTGGTGCTATGACTCCACAGCGACCGGCGACACCTTCTACGAGTTGATGACTCATGTCCGGTGCATCTCTCTGCTCGGTGGGAAGATCGCATCACTGGGGGACACCGGTACTTCTTCGCGTGTCCTCCAGCAGCGGCGGCCCTGGGAGATCTGTTTTAAATTCTCCTCCACTGTTCTGCAACAACGATGCGACCAAGGGAAACGGTTCCTTTTGGGTTTTGCCTCCGCGACTGTGCCTTGCTCCAGTGGAGGCGTCCGGTTGGGTTCTACTTGAATCTGACCCCGATGAAGGCAACACCAGAAGGTGTCGGTGGTGGCGCGTTAGGCGACCGCCTTCCTTCACGTGTGTCAGCTCGACGCCAAAGGCCTCCTCTCCTCATCAGCGAGTCAGCAACAAAGCAAAGACAATCAAACTTGATGATTGTGTGTTCATGACCTCTAGTTCATCTCCGGAGTTCTCCTACCCCTCCATGGGGCTTTACTTCCTTTGCGTGGCCGGATTTGCAGTCGATGAAGCTAGATCTCAACAGATCTCGCGTGGATGTCGAGTTCTCAGCTCCGATAACCACGTCTTCACCACGATCTGCCTTCATCCACGGCTGTTAGTAAGCGATTCCTTGCTTTGCGGCTGCTTCTTGCAGTGGAGTCCAAAGCCACGAACATCAGCAGTCCACGCCTCCTCGAGCGACCAGATCGGGTTTATCTCACCGTTTCCCGGCAGCTGGTCTCCTCCATATGTTGCTATGAATGGTTTGACTTAGATTCTCCTTTTCATTTCAAAAACTGCACAAGTTCAGGAATTGAAATACTGTTAGCTAGATGGTTAAACAAATTTACGATTAAACAAACATGTTTGCTATTTGTAAATATGTTGGATCCGTTAAATCTGTTGATGTATTGATGCTCTGAACGCTTGTTGTTGGTTTGCTGATTCTGTGCACGCTGAAATCGTTGTCCTTTGTTGATGATATGCCAATGGATTGAACGGTTGATGGCTGGATGGATTATATGGCTTTCAAATCGTTCCCGGCAACGGAACCAAACTGATGTAAAACAGAATTAGGGGGTGCCAATCTTTATTGATATTGTGTTATTGATGTACATGGGTATGATTTGTGTACAAAGGGAAGAATCGGCAGAGAGGGGGAGAGGATCCCGGGAGAGAGAGTGAGTGGAGAAGAATGAGAAGAAGCCCCCAAAATATATGGTTTTTGGGATATTTATTTGGAGTCTGCCCTGCCATGTGTCACGTCCTCATTGGTTGTAATTGGATTTCATCTGGATGTGCTTGGATATCCTTCGGATAAGTCGGTGTGGAGGTGGCATAAAGGGCCTCCGGTTCTTGGACCTCTCCCGCGGGTCCTGGTTCATGGTCCGGGGTCCTTGCCTCGTGGGTCCTTGGGCGTTGAAAAGAGGGCCTGATCCTGGGCCTCACACGCCTTTGGGCCCTGCCTCGGTTATTGGTCATTGGGCCTATTCATGGGTTGGGCCTATCTATATCAAGTTCTATTGGAATTTTCTCTTTGGCTTAGATTAGATGCAAAACATGGTTAAATTTGATCACTTGCAAAACAGAAGTGAATCTAATCGATTGTTATGGTTTTGTTTTGTTGATTTATTTTAGGAACCGTTCTGTTTTGTCATTCATTAAAAAAAATAAATTGTAATAAGCAAGAGATATAACATAATAAAAAAAAAGTTGAAAGAAAAAGTTATGAAAAAAATCGTAATTGAGGAGATATAACATAATAAAAATTAATTAAAGATATAATGTAATAAACAGGAGTTAATGAGAATATTTTTGCATTTAATTAGATAATGATGTGGCACATACCATATTTATTAGTAAAAGATTTCTAATAATTTAATTAGATAATGATGTATATATGCCACATAGGTTAGTAACACACTCTTAGTAACAAAATCTTAGTAACTCTAGCAATATTGTAATTAAAAAAAAAAACAGGTTATTCTGTAAAATATTGTCCCTCCATTTTTGTTAGTTTGCTCAACTAAGTCTTTCAGCTTTTTTTCATCGTAATTTTATCCTCTCGTCGATTTATCAATCATCAATTCCAATAATAAAAACTCCATCCAATAAGAGAAAAAAGAAGAGTCGGCTGCCAATAAGATTTATATATGTATAAGAACCTTTTTTGTTATGAGATATCATTCTTTTAAAGGTTAATGTTGATTATATATTCATCTTGTTTCCTCATTCTATACATATAAATTTAATTCATTTTAATATATATTGTTTAATTAAATATCTTTTACAATTAATTTATATTTACTTATAATTTTTTTATACATCATTCTTTTTTTTATACATCATTCTTTTTTTTAATCTTTATATTGTAAATAGCTTTAATATATACACAATGGATATGCTTCTAGAAATAATATATGTATGAATATTTTTCCTAGAAAATTATATTATGCTAAGTAGTTCTTGTGAATATATTTTGGAATATATATATATTTACGTTATCATTTGGAGTAATTATTTTATGGTAGAAAATAATAAATGTTATACAATTATTTTATGGAAATAATTTCTTGGAAAAGAGTATATGAAATGATTATTTTCACGAAAAATATTTTGAAAGGGGTATTATCAAAGTATTAAATACCGGAATAATACCCGGATATAAATACGATATATTATCCTTGGGAATGGATTAATAATGGTAAATAATAATGTTCACATCATAACCGAAGAAACACCGGGGTAAATGGGAATATTACATTTTGTCATTTGCATACCATTATTGTGCATCTAATGTATGCATACTATGTGTTATATAGGAGTTGATACCGAGCAGTTCAACGAAGAACCGGCTTTGGAACTTGTGGTGGAAACGCAGAGTTAATAACAGGCCAAGGTGAGGTTGCATATACGTCATTCCACCCGTGATAACTGGGATGGTTGGTCTTGAAACTACATAGGTTCCATTGCATCTTATGGTTATTGTTGTTATCTTTGTGATATTTGTTGTGTGGATGGATAACCCTTGATATGTTGCCTGTAATACTTTGTGTGCTTTGTTGTTTGATTGAACTGCTGAGATGTTGATTGTTGGCTATTTGACTACTATGGTTATCATTGTTGTTGTTGGACTGTGTTGTTGAATCTTTGGATATTGTGTTGAGATTGATGTTGGACTGTTGATTATGAATAATTGAAAAAAAGATAATGGATATTGGAAATGGAAATTGGAAAGTGAATTTGAGATGATGATTTAATTGTCACGTGGAAAGTAGTGGTACGACCCGATGGTTTGAAAATTAATTTTGGGATGCTATGGTCGGTTACTTGGTTTGGGGATGTTTATCCCGGATTGGTTGGGCTGTCATACCTGGTTTGATATTTTTGGGATGAGGTTCCGGTATGGTTATTTTGGGTTGTTGAACCCGGTATGGTTATTTTGGATTGTTGAACCCGGTATGGTTGATATTTTGGGACGTGGTCCTGGTATGGTGAGGTTTGGTATGGTTCTCTTGACCTGACATCCGAAATTAATTGATAACCTGGTACGACCCTAGCTTGTCCAGTGACGGGGCCCGAAAGATAAAATTGGTAATAATAATAAATATTCTTTTGGTCTTGGCTCAGTCTTGTTTGAGATGTACTTTTGCTTTGTTAGGCTGTGATGTGATATGTTCATTTGCATGATGTCTCATGATCATACCCTGGGAGGTTGTCAGTCCTCAGTTTAGTCGGTTGACCGTGGTCGGCATAGGTTGCCAGTTTGCGGGTGTTAGTTGTTGTCGTTGGTCGTGAGTAGTCTATTGTTGTTGGCATCGGTTGCCAGTTGCCCTTTGTTGGTTGTTGGTTTCTTTTGATAATTGCAGATAAGTATCACTTGTCGTTTTTTATCGGATATTGAGATATGTTGGTTGTCGACAGTGGTCGACGGTTGGTTGATTGTTATTTCTAAAGGTATGTAGATACCCAGAGATCGAGCTTAATGAGAATTGTTGTTGTGGTTATGAGTTGCTGTGGTGACTACTGTTACCGTGTTGTGTTGTGATTCTACCCGGGGATCGGTTTGTCATGTTGATTGGGTATGGTCCGTGCTGGTTGCCGGCTACCCGGTGAGCGAGGCTCACGTGATTTTGAGATTGTTTCTTTTGGTACCGGGTTAGATGATCGGCAAGCACAGTAAAGGTATGTTATCATACGATGAGGAACCTCAGTTGAGTATAGTCTGTCAGGACTAGAGTATATGTTGTACAGACTGTTGAGACTGGGTCGGTTACCCAACATGTGGTTGAGTTGAGGTGTCCTGATTGGGCACTAGTGTATGGTATAGTCAGTATTAGATGGTCAGTGCATTGCATAGTCGATGGGGTGGACATTGGCATAGTTCGCATTGTTCTTTATGACTGTATTTGTTCTGTATACTGGACATGACCCGTATGCTGTATCGATGTGCTCTTGACTGTTAAGTATCTTCTATGTTCATCATGGGTTATGTGTCGGTGAGATTATGGAGAATCCCACCCCTCACCTGCCCCATCGGCAGGCTACGTTGTTCTTTGTGCAGGAATGCATCATGGCAGGCTGCGGCGCACCCCTCGGGCAGGACTCGGATCCATTAGTTGCATTGGGCTTGCATATGTTGACATTGAGTTTAAAAATGCTTCCGCTGTGCTGTTGTTATTGAGATTCCCGAAGTCGGGTATTGTGATAATGTCTTTGGGCCGTTGGGCCGAATTTGCTGTTCAATATACTATTTGTGCCACGTGTCGGCACTGTTGTTCAGTAATTACTGTATGATGGGTAAATTTGGTCTGGGTGTTTCACTTTTTTTTAATCTTTAGTGATAACTTAATTATAACATTTACCTTTTATAAGTTCAAATTTCTTAAATTTATTTGTATCTTTTTATAAAATTTATAATAATTTTATTTATTATATTTCTTCAATTTTTAACATAAATTTCTATTTATTTATTTTTAAACTTTATGAATGATTGGTATAGTAACTTTTTTAACAACTTTATAAGTTTAGTATATGAAGGTAAACATTTTACTGAGTTCATTATCATCATCTTCATACATATTATAGTTTTTAATTTTATCTATAATCTTTTTTGTCATCTCGTTCTTTCTAATTTACTTTATAATCTTCAAGTTTTATGGTATATTTATTATTAAAAAATTATTTTTACATAAAGTTTTTATTAATATTTTTTTCAAAAAAATTATGAGACATAATCTTTCTTCAATATTGATATTTTATTAATTACTTTTCTAATTTATTATTTTTTTTACTTATAGACCTTACAAAATGAAACGACCTGACTCCCATTTTACCAATATACGATATTTACAAAGAAATAGTGCCACCATGTGAGCAACATATCATGTAAGCGTAATTTCACCTCAATAACATCCCCATACATGAACATTATCATTTGTATAGTGAAATTATTTTCTACATATTCAATGTCAGTGTATGTAAAACTTAATGCATGTTAATGGATCCGAATCCAATTACTAAATACTATTTTGTTTCGTGTGTTTTGATTTTAAGAAAGAAAAATTGGAATTTGTTCTTGTTCTGCGTTCAAACAGGGAGGGTGAAATAGAGTTTCGCTATTATATTACTTTTGAAGCTCCCGACCATTGGATACTTCTGAAGGGGAAAATGGCATAATGTACATTTTTATTTTGGAGGTGTTATTCGCTATTATTGACTAAAAGGTCTAATTTAAATACATAAAGGAAAATGTTTTATAATTCATATCTATTCAAAAATTTTAGGTGAATAAGAATCTAAAACATTTTTAAGACCCATAGAGTCACAGTCGCTACTCGTCAACACTAGAAAATGAAGCTCTAGAACAAGCTGTTCATCGACTCAACGAGAAGAGGATATACCTCAATCTCAATCTCTATTGGTTGCGATTATTATGCTTAGTGAAGCTTGTCAGTTCAGTGTAATTGCTCATTGGTGAGGTGGGTTGCCAGATTTAGAACCGATGGAAGGTACATAAATGACCATGATTTTCACAATAGAAATTATACAAAATAGATGAGGGAGCTCATCACATCCTAGGATACCCTGTGTAGATAATTACACTTTTATTATCTTTTTCCCGAGGACTATAAAATTACTAAGCTTGAATTTAACCGAACTTAAAAGTTATCTGTCAAGCCTATAGCCACTATTTTATTGGTAAACCAAAAAGTGAGGAATAGGGCAACACTCAAGGTGAAGATGCTATGGACATGCAGTTATTTTGGTTATGCATTGCTATCACATTATTGTTTGATTACCTCTCTTCTCAGCTTAGTAATCTTGCATCAATTAACTCTTATGTCTACTGTGAAAATCTGATTCATGTTCTCAGGTTCTGCATGTTGTTGAGATAATGACAAATAAGAACTAACATCTCTGTTAGACAAATATATGGAACAACTTTCCAAGCATCATGTAAGTAAAATTATATCAAACTAACATAATAAAGATAAAGGTACAGGTCTCCGCGGAGTGAATATTATGATCTTTATCCCCAAATTAGTCTCGGGAGGATTTTTCTAGAAATTTATATTAAGGGGGCCAAAAACTTAGGGAGAGAGTAGAAGTTCCGTGTCAAACCCGTGTAAACTACATAAAATGATGCGCAATCCACCACTAAGCCACCATACGTTTTATGAATTTTTATTTCCATAAATATAAATATTGATTATTTAGGGGGGGTTTGGGCCCCTGCTTCCCCTGGATCTGCCTCTGCTTTAGCCTATTGTATTTCCAAGTGTTAATGATGATGTTTATGATCATGTTTAGTCCTTTTGACACATTTGTGGTCTCGAGACTGAGTATTTGAGGAAAAAATGTTTAGAAAAAATGTTTGTTTTACTTTTTTGTGGACAAACATATGCTAAGTAAAAGGACACTTCTTAACCGTAAAAATATCTTTACAACATAATGGAGAAGCATCAAACTATGCATTGTGTTCCTTGAAAAAGGTGCATCTTACTTTCCCAGCTGAAACACAACAATTGCTTAGAAACTAGTGCATTTAAAATGTCAGAGTGTAGATAAATAAGCTATATGTGCTTTCTCATTCTCCAGGCACTGAATCAAGCAATATAGGATCAGAAAAAAATCACCTAATTGTTTAGCATATTGATTTGTATTATGTGATTTGAATGTGTAAAAGTTTCTTAAGACCAGGGAAATGAGTATTTGTAAATTGTATATAGATAGCTTCAACCTAGCTCCTTACCCTTCCTTGCTTCTTGTCATTCACAATAGAAGTTCCTTCGTCGCCAACATGATACATGATGAACCCACATCAGATGAAGTAATGAAACTCTCTCTCTTTTCTTCCATTACCACACTCATTTATGGGATGAGATTAGACCGATGGTCTGAATATTCATCTAGCAAAGAAAAAATGAGCAAAAAATTTTATTTTTTTGATCATAACAATGTTGGAGTTGAAGGGTTAAAGTCCAGAACAGACTAGAAAGCTTTAGTTAGAAGAAAATTCTAGAATCCTGTTTAAAACTCTGTTTAGTATTTTGTGGATGTCAAATAATCAACGTGTACTCAGTATTGTACACAAATAGTCTCTATAAATACCATATATATGTAACCGAAAACAATTGAGGTATAATGGATTAACGTTTCAGTTTCCTTTCCTTCTCCATATCTTTGGGATCATCTTTGATGATCATCTTTTGGTTTTTTCGGAAGTTTCCTCATCAGGGGAAAATCTGTCTTTGGGAGAACTATCTTTCAGCTTTTGGATATAGTTTCTTAATCAAAGGGAAACTATTTCTTTGTGACCTTTTTTTTCTTTTGAAAATTAACATGGTAATGGAGCCCCTATGGTCTTAAGGGCTTGTAAACCTTGAGCTTTTGGTGGAGAAAATGTTGTATTACGGTTGCAGCAAAATTTTGGAGCTTTGGTTGAGAAAATTTGGAAGAGAAGAGATATGTTGGCAGTTATCTTTTCATAAGGTGCTTTTGAAGTTTGCTTGTAGGATTTTTGAATAGATAAAGAAGATGTGCAACAAATGAAGAAGATGTACAGAAGGAAGAAAGAAGAATTGGAGGAAATGGAAAGTGCAAAATTCTACTTTTGAAGAACTTTTGTGTGAAGAAGATGTTTGTTGAGATTGAAGAAATTCATGCACATAAGAATTCTAAGCTGGGTAGAAGTCTAAGCAAGTCTAGGCAATAGGATCAAAGGGGAGTGTTGGAGTTGATCCTATTGCAGGGTTAAAGTCCAGAACAGACTAGAAAGCTTTAGTTAGAAGAAAATTCTAGAATCCTGTTTAGAACTCTGTTTAGTATTTTGTGGATGTCAAATAATCAACGTGTACTCAGTATTCTACGCAAATAGTCTCTATAAATACCATATGTATGTAACAGAAATCATTGAGTTGGAATGGATTAACGTTTCAGTTTCCTTTCCTTCTCCATATCTTTAGGATCATCTTTGATGATCATCTTTTAGCTTTGGAAGTTTCCTCATCAAAGAAAACTCTGTCTTTGGGTAAACTATCTTTTAACTTTTGGATATAGTTTCCTAATCAAAAGAAAACCTTATCTTTGTGTTTTTAAGAAACAAAAAGTTTTACATAAACGAAATTTGTGTAAAGTTGCGGATACCAAATAAAAAAGAAAAAAGAAAGAGTTTTACAAAGCTTTTGAGCAGGGGGGTGGTTATTAAAATGATGATCCATCTCCGGGGAAGGGGGCCCAAGTTGATACCAGGAGAAACCCAACAACACAAACACAAAGCAAAGGCCTGTTCAGTGAAACTTTAATAGACTCGATTCTAGCCCAAATTGGGCTTACATTATTACTGTCTCATCTCATCAAGAAGTTTTTCTTTTTTTTGATTAGTCTCATCAAGAAGTTTGGGTGGTGTATTTGGTCGTAGTAGATTGAGATTTTCTGTGATTAGGGTTTCGAAAAAGAGGGGAAACGACATGGCTGATTCTCCCTCCAACTCCTCGTCCCCGGAAAGGGAGATGAAGAAGAAGCGGAGGCATGATGTTGGTTTAGGTCTGCGTCATGCTGCTGTGGGTGCAATTTCGAAGCCAAACCAAGAAGAAGCCGACTTAGACGTCGA
>JAKUCV010000720.1:0-29102 GCA_028386065.3 Turnera subulata
TAGTAATTTTTTATTTGGCATAGTCCTTTTTCTCATTTTTCATCTGTATTAAAGAATGCCATGATTTATGATTGTCAGCCACCAAAATAAATTGCAGACATTGTGAGCTTGCAATTAAACCTAAAAGCAACTTGAGTTCTGATTGGACCTCATTACATTTCTATCCCCAATATATTATTATTCAGCAATGTTATCCTTAAATGAGCTAAAGATCTTGATGCTCAAACCTACAAGTAGATTTTTAATTCAGGGAAAAGATATAGATGTGGGATCGGTAAAGATCTCGTGTAACTCAAAGAAAGGGGTATCTTTTCCATTTTCTTATCTTCTTCTTGCATCATTGAAATTTTAACAGGCCTCCATGGAGTTCTGGGAATCTTTAGATGGTAAATGGATTGTCATAGATAAATGCGCGTATCTGTCCCTAGTATTTATAAATGAACCTGCAAAACTTTTTGTACTGAGATAAGATGATGAGACTGCAGGAAAGGATGATTTTTTTATGCTTTAAATTTGTGCTGAATGACAGGACAATAAGTGCACAGCACTCTTTTGAGGCATGCTTTTGTTGAAATTTTTTCTGATCTTCTCTTTAATCAATTGAATGACAGAGGCTTGAATTTCTTGGTGATGCTGCATTGGACTTGCTTATTACTAAGCATCTCTTTGAGAACTACAGAGACGTTGATCCTGGAGAGTTGACTGACTTGCGTTCAGCCAATGTTAATAATGGGAATTTTGCTAAAGTTGCAGTAAGACGACTCCTATATTGTCATCTTCAACATTCTTCTACTTTTCTTCAAAGTCAGATAGCAGAATGTTTGGCTTCTTTCTCTGAATCTGATGAAACGATCAAATGTGCCAAAGGTTCAAAGGGCCCAAAGGTAAGATCTCATGCTTTCATAATTTATTTTATGTGTTAGAACTAGGTACTCTGACTTCCTCATAGTCTTATGGAATGTCTTACAGGATTGTGGCGAGGTGCATACCTTTCAAATGCATTAACTTTTATGAATAAGCTTGCTTTTTCTTTGCTTCTTTGCAGTCATAATAATCAGTTCACTTATTCTAATCCCACAATTTTTGCTTCAGGCTCTTGGAGACCTGGTTGAAAGTATTGCTGGGGCAATTCTTATTGATACAAAGTTTAATCTTGATGTTGTATGGAGAAAAATGGAGCCATTATTATCTCCAATTGTGACTCTCGATAAACTCAAATTGTCTCCTTGGCGTGAACTTACGGAATTGTGCGACTCTTATGGGTATTTTGTAAAGAAAAACTATAAAATGAAAGGGGAGACTTTTCAGGTAGTGCTTAAGGTACAGCTGAATGATGTTCTCCTGGTTGAAGACGGATTTGACAGGAGTGTAAAAGCTGCAAAAGAAAAAGCAGCTTCTCTTTTGTTGAAAAAGCTTGAGGTTTGTTCTACTTCTGGAAAATGTAACTTTTGCCATTTTTGCCATTTGTTTTATTCAACTTTAGTTTCACCATTCTAAGGAAAAAATGCTATGAAATCCTTGATGTCTTTTGTTATGGAAAGAACTCAATGTTTAAAATATATTAGCGAGATAAAACCAATTATCAAACAACTTTTTTTTTCCCGCATCTTTGTTTTCATATGAACCTTTGGCTCTTCATTGCAACAGAAAAGAGGAATGGTTTACTCTCGGGGTAGTTCAAAGAGGAAGGAGAATCCAGACCTTATTGTCAGTTCATCTTTGCTAGAGTTGGCAAATGAAGATTTATCTGGGGCAGAAACCGAGAAACAGCAGAAGAAAAGGAAAATTCAATCACCAGAGAGAGTAGGTGGAATTCAGTCCCCTTCTGCAAGTCCCCTGCGTAGCCCCCCAGGTATGCACCATTCATCACTTTAGATCCTTTCCTTCCGCCATTGTTACTGAACGGAATAGTTAAGAGACGAGCCCACATGCATTTTCGTTGTCATTTCACTTTGAATTTTATTGTATGTATGGCATTTCTATTTCATGCAAACTGTGTTATTCTTTTTCTTAATCCTTTGCAAGATAATGAGAAATTATATTTTCTATTGTAGCTATTGAAGCAATTAACATGAGGAAAGGAGGACCCCGAACTACTCTCAATGAACTCTGTAAGAGAGTTCACTGGCCATCACCCTCATTTCAAGCAATAGAAACAAAATCAAGGTATGCCAATTAATGATCGGATATTTCATTTCACCACATGATAACTATATTTAAGGAGAGATTGATCTCATTCCAAAAAAAAGGTCGTCTCGCTTTCAAAAAAAATCGTTACAATCATTTGGAATCACCCGTTTGGAGTGAAAATTGGCCCTGCTGATTTACATTTTATTCTATATCGGCCCTGTGTAATCTATGATACATTTATTGTTCGACAGAACCCCAATTGAACTTATTGAAGATGGTGAAATTCGGACGGGATTTAATAGTTTTGTGTCAGAGATCATCTTGAACGTTCCGGGTTTTGGTGTGATTGAATGCACTGGAGAAGCGAGAGCAGATAAGAAGAGATCATTCGACTCTGCTGCAGTTGCTGCACTTTATGAGCTTGAAAAACATGGGCTACTTATCATTGGTGACTCGAACTAACTTGCTGGCGGTATAATATAGTACTTCTGCTCTAATTTAGGAAGGCGAAGGTAGTCGCAGAGGTGCATTTTTTGCTAGCAGGTCTCAACTGTTCTCTATGTTAAATAGAAAACGACCATGTACGTTAGAACAGTCCATATTCATAAAGAAAACGTTCGTGTTAGGATACAGCTAGAAGTTCAATTATATGCTTTAGGAATCATAATGTGGTGAAAGGCTTCATCATTCATCAGTCCGCAGCCTGCTGTCCCCTGTAAATGGCTGATTGTATGAATATAATTCCAAGAGGTAATTCTTTATTAGTGAATTGTATAAAACTTGAGCAAATTTATTCTGAAGATTTGATTCTAGTGTTAGGACAATGCGTCGATCATGAATGTAGAAACTCCACACCTACGCAAAGAAGGGGAAGATTTTCAACAATACACCTGACATTAAATCTGCTAAGGTGACTCAAGTTGATTACTGACTTGGTAAGGGACCATATTGGAAATGTAGAAGCAAAATAAAGTCCTGGTGCTAACTTTTGGCTACTATGTCTTTGTACAGGAAAACCTAGCCAGGCCTTTCAATTTAGATACATGGGTTTCCGAAATGGTTGAAAAAGAATAACCATCTCCATAAATAATAAAAAAGAAAAAGGAAAAGATTAAACATCTTACATGTTGAATTTACAAAAGAAATTGATATTTGGACGTCACACTCAAACTCTACAAGTTGTAGGTCACAAGAATTCTGATGGTGTTTCATCTGCCGTTCGTTATGCACATGAAAACAATTTAAGAGAAAAAAGATAATGCACAAAGTGGAAAGCTTTCTACTCATCCAAAAATTGTTGAGGAAGCTGGAAAATGTGCCCAGGGGTTTGTATAGTACAACTCGTGGAAATCAAACATTGTTGCATCTGACCATCCTCCAGTAGCTCCGGTTCCCTCGGAGAACCACATTTTCAATGTAAATGTTTTGTGGTGTTTAACTCTTGGCAAATAAGCCTCCTTGCATGCCACCGTACATTGGGGGCTCAATACCAGTTGTCTAATGATGCCTGAAGCTGATAAAATAGCACTATGCTCTGGTCAAAAGTTCGTAAACATTGCTGTTGTTATCACCACTAACACGCTTCAACATCTCAAAGCTCCTGCGGCTACCTAAGAAATCGATCCTCTTGAAAATCACATGACCAGCCTCTGCTGTTTCTTTACTGGAAAACACAGATCGAAGCCGGTCAGCATGTCTTGAATCAGTGTGGATTGCAGCTTCTATTTCTGTATCTGACATGTTCTCCTGTAAAGATCAAGCACGCACAAGATTGTCCAACATTCAAATATATAAGACATAGTCTGAAGAAGCCGAGAGGGACATCATCAAAAGAAGAATATTCAAACAATACCTGATAGAATGCATAGATATGATCAAGCACTTGCATACACGTAAACCCATTTCCACTGAAAAATGTTCTTGAAGAAGGTCCCATCTCAGAAAATCGATCGGTAGGAAACAGGATGGTGAGGAAGTGAGTTTTAAATATCAACTCTACTTTCTCACTGCAAAAAAAGCACGCAGGCAAGAAACAACAGTCATGCAGTGGATATTTGTAGGAAAATTCACTAGCTTAAAGGATGCTGTAAGAGAGCGTGAGAGGGAGGGGGGGTTGTGGAATTCAAGAATAACCTCTCTGTGAGTGGCCGGGTTAGATTTGCAAATGAAGTTTCCTGATCCTTAATTTCGCCTTTTGCATCAAAAAAGACAGATGCATGATGTTCGCTAAGATCTTCACTACTGCAGGAATCAGTGTAAATAGAAGCACTGGATGCTGGTTCAGATATTGACCAGCAGATTGAATCCAGTAAAACACTTGGTGTTATTGGACGTATTGGACTTTGGCAGGTCTGTAAAAAACAAATTAGAGAAGAAAAAGTCTTTAATAAACAGAATACCTCACATACACACACAAAACGTCCAAGTACCATATTTGCAAGCCTAAAACTCCCATCCCTGTATCACTGACTTGAGATCTAAGCATTATTGCAAGGCCAACTACAGGAGTGCCACTAGCAATTGACCAAAATTCACTATAACTATCTACATATCAAATTCAGAACATGGATGGATGTACCACATTCTGTGGGCCAGTTAAAGAGTATGTCCCAGCCTCCCAGGTCATCAAAACTGTGCATAGAATTTGTCACATCCTTTGAATGAACAATAACATACATCTAGATGCGCTCTTATTCTCCAGCATTTTGCATCAGGCTCTCAAGCTTTGAATCAATATAACAGGACATGGTTGCCAAGGACCGACACCATTGCCTCAACAATGGTGAATTAGGGCAAAGTCAAACATAAGCAATCAGCACATGCTAAGGTACTGAATGGTTCCCTTGATAGATGTTTATTGACACAGGACTATTTTCACTTTAACTGGGACTCTGGCTAATACTTTCTACTGATTGACAAAGGAAAACAGCTAACTTGTGATATAGTCTACTACGACAACACTTGGGTTCACACATCTCCAGACAGTAGTTTTTATTACCATCCGACTTATGCAAGCATAAATAAACAACGTTTTTTGACCACTAAAACTCAAACGGTAAAAGAACAAGTGAAAGTGGAGGAAATACAATATGATCAAACAAGTATCTATCACCAGATGAAGGCTCAAGAAAAATGACTACATGGACTAACCTGCATACGGCGACTACGACGATCTCTGACCCCAGCCTTAGCTGAATGTGCAATCTGTAGCCTCTCTTCATGGCTCACTTTTCTCGAATTTTGGGCATTTTGCGAGGTTTTTCTAAAATCCACTTCCTAGAAAAATTAAAAGTAAAAATAAAGGCAATAAACAATTGGAAGAACAATGATTAAGAACATAGAAAAAGGGTAGCGCCAAGTGATTGCTTAAACAATATCAAAGAATACCTCGGCTACAACACCATTGTGAACATTTTCAAGCATCAAGCCAACCTGCCTGGCCAAATCAGTAGACATGTGAACCAACTTCTGTACATGTTTCTCCTTTGCTGTTTTAAGAACCCACAATGGCTGGGACACACCAACATACCAAGAGTTATTGAAGCAGATCTTTCCTCATCATAATTAACAATATTAAAAAAATCAAGTTCCAAATAAGGTCATCATTTAGCAGCTATATACAAACAACTTAAATTTGTCATTGTGGGAAATCCAATTTATAGGGTAAGCTGAACAACTTTGTTATGCTGATAGAAATGTGATATAGAAATACACCGTGTGCAAAGTGGAAGCACTTACAGTCACAAGGTTATTTGAGTGGCCAAGATACTTTTGGACAGAAGTCCCTTCACATACAACATGGCTTACACCAGAACCAACAAACCACTGGTCAAAGAGTGTGGAGCCTTCTCTTATAGCCGCCTCATAAACCTTTAAAGAATTAGAAATGTCTCAAGAATTTTCTTGAAGCCATTGTCTTGGAATCAAATGTACATAAAGCAGAGAATTGTATGAGAATGTAAACTGCTATTCGTCACTTGAAATTTACCTTACTACGGAGTTCACCTGAAATGTCAGAATCAACATACATGGAGTTACCAGATAGAGTTGAGCCAGTGCTTCTACTAGAATTTCTTCTAGAGGATTGTTTCTCTGTTCCTTCAGAATTGATGCTGGATTGCCTGGCATCATTGATGCCAACAGAAAGACAAGAATTTTCAGAGCCAGTAACACCAACAAAACGATTTAACTCATCTACACGCACGCCATTGTCTCCAACATTTTTAACAGTGTAGAGTGACTCGCTCAACCGCACTGCAACAGATTGAAACAACTAAACTAAGAGACAAAGCTGAAAGAAAAAGAAAAATTTTCAATTTTCAAACAATATTAGACCATGCAATTAAATTTAGAATGAAACACTAGATAGCTAATATTTACCATTCCTCCTCACGCTGTCCACGAACCATCCAAGAGTAACAACAAAGAGACCATTTTTGGATCCATGCTTCAAAGCATGCTCAAACTTTCGTCCAGCAAAGCTGTAAAAGGTGTTAAGGTTTTATACTTGGATTGAACAAACATATGGTGTTTACCGGGCAAGTCTATTTTTACCAGAAAAGACAACAAGAAATCATCATACTATACACTCTTTTACGCAAATCATCATAATATACCCGATATGCATTGAGCACGCCTGAAAAGAAGGAAAACTGATTTATGATCATTTTGCCCTTCTCACGATCTTGCTTTCATTGTTAACCGAACCAAAGAAGAACACAAATATCTCTTTTTATATAGCCAACGCACTAATCCATTCATCTTAAAAGAAAAACAATGTAATTCAAAAAGTTAAAGGAAAGGATATCTGGACCACCAAATGGGTGCACTGAGGATGTAAATTTGGACTATATTGACCACCTAATCTCTCTGTTGCCTCCATAACTTGTTTCCTTGCCTCTGCATAAGAACAAGTACCGACATGAACATAAGGATGCATTTAACTAAAATAAAAGAAGAGAAATAATTAGACTTCTTTTTTCTTTCTAATGACTTTCTAACCTCTAGTTGACCCTAATGTGAAATAACACATGTTATCAAGAAGAAAAGGAAAGCTCAGAGAGTAACCGAAGTTCTGATTTGCTCTCATTCTTAAGTTGATATGTAGAGCAATTACATGCCAAAACCTTTTGTTTTTTTTTCCTCCCTGTTGCATGAGATTAACACTTTGAAACATCCAAAAGACAAAACAGTATACAATTGATACATGTATAGAAAAACTACCTTTTGATAGGCCAGTAACACAAATGACAAGACCAGCAAATGGACCATGTGAACGAGTCAAGGATTCTGAGCCAGCGGATGAAGTGGCAGTAGGAGACGCTGGTTCAAAAGAGTGCAAACCTCTGAAAGAAGGCATTGAAGAAGGCAACCCCATGAACAGCCTTGAACACCCTCTGCTATCAATTACCTGGACACTACCACCACCACCACCACCACCACCCCCCATAATCAACTAATCAAGCACTGAAATCAATAATCTCTGCACGCCACACAATAAAGCAGCACCGGCACGCCAACCATTAAGCCCCAAAAAACATCAATGGGCGGGAAACAAACTAAAAAGGAATGACACCCCCTAATTAAGACAAAACTAAAGCTAATCATACGAGGTAATGATGGTGTCTAAGAAACGGAGCAAGTTTGAATCTTGAGGAAGGAAAAAGCTAAAACGACCAAAACCCAAGTGAGAACCAACCAAAGGCGTCGTGGTATAGGCTTTGCAAGTAAAAGGGTGGTATAGTATAGGAGAATAAAACAGGAAAGGAATGTGAATTTTAATGGTAAAAGAGTGGAGATGATTCAGAATCAGAGCAAGAGAGTGTACATATAAAGTGGTAAAAGAGAAAGGAGGACAAAGAGACCGACTTGGAGAGACAAATTGAGGATTTTGGAGAGATCCCTTGTTGGGTGGGGCGCAGAAATATAAAGTGGATTTTTTTGAACGTAGAAGTGCCTTTAATGTGGTTGCTGGGTTCTGGAATCTTAAAAATGACTGCTTTGGCTGATTGGCTCTGCTTTTGGTTATTTTTCTTTGCTTTATTGGGTTCAAACAAACGAGAATCGCACCATTTCAACTTTTCAAGTTGAAGCAGAGAGGCAAATAGCACGGGCAAGTTTTCACTTTTTTCCTCCTATCCATGTTTCAAAAGCTCCTCTGCCAAAAATAACCACACTCTTTTGCAGAATTACAGTCGTCTCTTGGAAGTGGAAAAACAGAGGGAGGAAAAGCAGCAGAATTCAATTGGCAGTAAAAGGAAAGCAACGCAAAATTTACTCCGCCTTTTCTTTTTAGGAAAAAAAGGTTATAGGAGGCATAAATGGATTGGAAAATCAAAAACAATACTTTCTTTCTTAATTAAGTCAGAGTAGGAAATAAGCGCAAGAGAACCAATACGTAAATAATAAAAATAAGCAGAAAAAACAGAGAGGGCAATGGTAGAAAATGGTAGGCAACTTGATCGAATCAGAGAAATAAAATGGTAGAAAATATTTCATTTTCATGTCATAATATTTCCATGAATTGAATTATGCTTGTTCTATATATTTACTCTCTTTCTGTCCAATTTTCTCTTTACACAATTCTTTGCACGTTTGTAGACAATAGGCTTAATACCTTTTTTGGCCCCTTAGTTTGGCAACCACTTTGATTTTAGCTACTTAGCTTTTAATTTTTTGATTTTGCACCTTAGTTTGACAATGATTGGGTATTTTCACCCTCTAACCCATTCCAATAAATAAAATTATTGACATGTAGGTTGCCTAATACATATTAACTTTTCATTTAGTAATTTTCTTTCCTACGAAATCATCCCAAGCTAATTGCCCGAACAAAAAAAACGATTTACGACCCGATATAGAACCCAAAAACAAATACAAGAAGGAAATAATATCGGTTTATATCGGGTTATAAATCAGATTTTGTTCTGACGATTCGGTTTGGGGTTACTGTGTAGGAAAAAAAATTATCAAAAGAAGAGTTACATGTGTTAGGCAACCTACAAGTCATTAATTTTACCTATTAAAATGGGCTGGTGGGTGAAAATACTTAATCATTGTCAAACTAAGGTGCAAAATCAAAAAATAAAAAACTAAGTGGTTAAAATCAAAATGGTTGCCAAACTAAGGGGCCAAAAGAAGTATTAAGCCTAGACAATATGAAACATCAGTGACCTACTGTCTCCAGAGGAACATAACTCTTACTTAACACGGCTCTTCTTCCAGTTTGTTTGGACACCGTCAATTTTATGTGTTTACTATACTGGCCCTCACTAAGGGGGACCATGTAAATTCCTTCGAACTTGTGATCTTCAATGTGATCAATGTGGGGGAAGGAGAAGTATAAAACTTTCTAGCCATTGCTATCATGCCAAGCCTCAATGGATCATGACAATAAGTAGGTTTGGTGGTGCATTTATTGATTGGTGCCAATTGATGCTAAAAAGAGTCCGCAATTGGAGTTGCTTAGCTCAAGACTACTGGTCCCTTTTACTCTGTTTTCTTCTCATTTCCTTTTCTCGTCACTTGAAGGTGTCTGGCCCTTATTTATCAGAATGAATTCCTTAAGAAATCAATCGATGACAGGTATACTGTAATTTAAGACAGGTAAGATGGGCATCGAGGTAATCCCATGCTCTTTGAGCTTACTCACGGGATTGTGCGCTTTCCACATTAAAGTTGACGAATTATTAAATGGTTCCATTGTAAAGGTCATGCTAGCCATATAGTAGCAACTACACCACATAAATTATAAACAACAAAGTTGACCTATTAATCTATATATTATTGTGGGAACCAAAAATCCAACTCAACACCAAAAAAAATTTATTTAATTCCAAACCTCACATATATAATATACTAGGCAATAGTTTTTATTGGAGTAGCCCACTTTTTTTGGTGTTTTCGTTACAATTGTTACTCTATATGTTACACTAATTAATAATAATTCGCATATGTTTTTATATAGATTCTTACTTAATAAACAAAACATTTGCAGTCTGAATAGAGATTGCTAGGCATACACATGAGCCTATGAAAAGGGACAAAAGTTCACATCTGCAGGCAGGTCAAAAGAACATTGATTAACATGTATGTAGTCAGTAATTATGTGATGCCATCCAACGAAGATATGTGAAATCAGAAGAACAGAGATTCCACTGCCACTGCATTCCAAAAGAAGGAAGGAGATCTAATTAAGACGAACCATAAGCAAATTAACCCCAGTCCCAGTGTAAGGTACATAGTCCAGGCCTAAGGCACTTTCAAAGGCTAAAACAAAACCTGACGAGAAAGACATAAAGTTGACCATTTGGGAATGCTGGCAAATGCAATCATCCATGTACGAAATGACAATTCACAAGATTATTCCATCATCAAAATCATCGCACTGGTCCACTCTGTTCGTGCTTTTTTGTATGTATGGCAGGCCGTGATCCCCGACTACATTCATCCTCAACAATCTTTAATTAGTGTAGATGGACAATACCAAACTATTTTGTTCGTTCGCGAAATTTGGAAATAATCGAGGAACTGTTTCAAATCTTTATATTGCTCCGTCCTTCCACTATGTGTGTGCGCTTTCTTGAATGTCGGCTTTAACCAGTAGCAAGAAACAATTTCAACAGGGCTCTTCCCCGTAGTTTATTATCTAGGTATGCAGGCCGCTTTCAATGCCATTTTTAATCTATTAACTAATCCAATCCAATATAATTTTCAAATACTGTTTTTATATTGCATTGTGAAGCTGCCTGGCGTTTGTGATACCATGCTCCATATAGGGCTTCAATAAATGATGTGCATAAGGGACAAATTTCTTTTAGTCTTCGCCATCGGCAAGTGCATAAACAAATAGAAGTAGCAAAAAGTAGGATTTTGCTTGCTAAGAGGGCATTGCCAACCACCAAAACCAAAACCAAAACACAATAATATTAAGGTTTTTAATATAAGACTACCCAGAGTAATTCTTTAAGCTTCTCAGGATTAGCATGTGGAAGACGAGATTTTCCAGAAACAATGACCTTGGAAAGCGGCGGGTCTACCAACATTGAAAGAAGTACTAGTATCTCTTCACCCTACAGCTAGGTTCTTATTTTAAAGCTTCTTCGGTGGAACCAACCAGACCAAGTGAACAACTAAGATACTAGTGCATGTTGCTTTATGGAATAGTGGCATTCCTCTCATCCACCACGTACCAATGCTTACGCAGCAAATTTCTACACAAAAAAATGTGTGGATCTCAGTCAACGGCCTAACCAAGACCCCGGAACTCTGAAACAAACAAAATCAGGTTTTTTCTTTTAGTTTTTTTTTTTTGTTTTTGTTTTTGCTTTCATTTCTTTCTTCCCGTGTTTTCTTTATGAGTTATAAATCAAAATCAAGTGAAGGGGGTAGGAGGGGGGAGATAGATAGGGTCAACGGAGCTGTCAACCTCCACAAATCATAAAATTGAAAAAAATGGATCTGTCAACTTCCAAATTTCCAATTATCAAATAAAGTATCACCCACTTTATGGCCCTTGAATCATGCCCAATGGGAAAGCAAACGAGGTGACTAGGCCCAGGACTCTCCTACAGTTCGATTTCAAGATACCCTTACCAAATTTGGTACCATCGAACAACAACCAAAAATAAAACAAATAATCAGGTACCTTGTTAACTTCATAATTTCAGATATTTATCAAGATGAGCCTGAGCGCAGATTTGTTGAGTCCCATTGCCCTTTTTCTAGCTGACAATCACGCATTTCGCTCTATAGTTTATTATTGGACAGGCTTCGGCCCGATCCTATCTTAGAAAACCAACGACCCTAGGCCCATGCTCATCAAATAGAACAAATAATAACCAAAAAAAACAGCAAAGTAACTATTCAACTAAGTAATTAAACTTAAACTGATGAAAGAACTCCATCCTTTTGTAACTATGAAAGTGAATAGCAGTATAAAAGAACAAATCGAGACAACTTAAAAGAAATGATCCTTCTGCTGCAAATACCCCTGTAATTCCTCTGTCCTGATCGGCTTCCCCTTCTCTTGATCTCATAAAAGCTTCATTATCACCACCAGAACTGAAGGAGGAAAGCATGGAGACAATCTATGAGCAGGCCACTCAGTTAAAACTTTTACACAACCACAAGTTGATTTGTGCCAAAGCAGATAAGAATTAAGCAACAGATACTAGCTAGAAGCAAAAAGCTAAGTGAGTGTAAGTATCCACTACCTTATGGATCAATCCATGTATTAGTTTATAGGCAGTGGCATATCCCAACATTCCTCAATAACATGCCCTTTCTTCCCGCAATAGCTACACTGATAAACAAACCCTCGTCTCTTATTCTTCACTCCATTCTCTCCTCCAGCTAATTCCTGATTCTCCTGCATCATCCGCCTGTCTTCAGATTCAACACAAGTACGCCACAGCTTAGTCCAATCCCACTTCTCCTTTGAACAATTATACGAAATGTGGATGTTACCAAACTCCTTAGGAGGAAGAGACCTTAACGCCAGCTGATTAAACAAATCCTCAGGAAGACCGGCACCCACAGCCTTCAGCTTCCGGGCAAGATCTTTCATCATATCAAGGTGCTTACCTACACCACCCTTCGCGACGTCATATCTCGCTGTGGCGAATCTCTGAAACGTATCAGGAGCGTGGATCCTTTCCATTTCGAGGACTAACTGTTCCAGGGCATCAAAGGTTTGTTTTGCATTGCAGTCTTTGGCTTTTTCTTCCAGGCTTAAACGAATACTCCAGCCAAGTTTCCTCTTCATGAGAAGAATGATTAAGCGATCACTTCGTTCCCATTGTTCGTACTTGACTCTCTCTTCCTCGTTGGTGGGTTCATTAGGTTTTTGAACATCAATAGCCGTAGACAGACCCAGTACACAGATGACGCTTTGAAGCCTAGTTTTCCATACTTGAAAAGCATTGTATTCTAATTCATTCAAATCTTGTATTGCATTATATGCGCTCCAACCTAAAGAATTGCCAGCTGCCACCACATATAAAATGAGAAAGAAGAAGAAGAAACAACTTTAATGAACTAGTACATATTATAAACTTTACAAAGACATAACTGCACTAACCCTAGCGGTTCGAAAAAAATAAAGAATTAAAATATCGAGATCATACAGAATGGGATAATTTTAATTAAGGATCGATAGTTTCTCACCTGAGAAGAAGTTCACTTCGTCGTCAAAACCCATAGTTGCAAAACTATCCTGCAGCAAACGCGGTCGATTATGGGGTTTTCTTTTTTCTTTTTCTTCTTCTGTTTGCTTCTGTTTGTAGTCAAAATTGAGGAGTTTTCGCTTATATATACGGCGGCGATTGCGTGACGCGAGAATATCTACTTAGAAGTAGTGTAATGACCTACTTGGTAAGTAACAACCGAAAAAAAATAACAAAAAAGAACAACACGAAAAAATACACAAAAAAATATAAGTATATATATATATATATATTAATTGTGCAAATTTACTTCCCAAGTATAAATAAAAAAAAATATAAATCCTAAGAGAGTAAAAGAAAAGAAATAAATAAATTCTAAAATAAAAAGAAGGAATCCTAAAAAATTTTTGTTAACATAATCAGAAGTTTATAATTAATTAAATTTGGAGAGCATCCATAATAAAATTATCCGGATATTGTCTCGGCCCAAAATTTCCGTGATTGGCTTAATTTAAGCTTTCAAATGGTCAAAACGCCTGCGGCCATAAGGATTAATGATGGGTTGACCTCAGAGTTGACTGCCACTAAAATACAGTAAATACTCATGAAAGCATGAAATACTAAAACAATTTTTGTTGTGCTGCGATGCGACGAGCGTAAGCAAATGCTTTTGGTGATGAACTGAACGTGCATAGGAGTAACATGAAGACTTTGGTGTTCCACATAACCACCAACAGGGCTGAGCTCAGATTTATTGTCACCATTTTCCTGTTATTTAATCTTAGGCTTTGCAGTTTACTATTATTGATGAACGGACTAGACCCAATCTTAGGCGTATATATCATGCCAACCATGAACAACCCATCATAACAAGACCAAAGAAAGAAAGCCGAATGGAAAAAAAAAAAAAGAAGAAGAAGAAGAAACAAAGCCAAGACAACATTCAACGAATTTAAACCAAGTACTGAAGCAACTTTAGAACTCCTACAAGTGAAACAACAGCATGAAAAAACAAATCAAGAGTCGAGACAGGTCAAAATATAGGAAAATAGAACACAAGCAAGGACAGAGAAACCTCAAACATAGTTTAGAACAACTACTTAATCAAAAGGTCTCGAGTTCAAGTCTTAAAAACGCAATACTCTAGGAGTTAGAGGCGCCCAACCTTTATGGTTCTTATTATGCCTTGATCTTAAGTTTGAACACTGCGTCTCTTCCTCATTTCAGGATTAAATTGTCTGTTTTTTTAATTAGGATTCTCTCTAATTAGCTGTTTTAGATTATGGATATTTAGAATCATGTAATTTCTGTTTGAGTTTCATCTCTTTGGTTCTGTCAGAACAAGTCTGGAAAGTTTATCAGCTTTGCAGGTCACCCACTAAATGACACTGCATCTTATAAATGGCACAATTCCAGTGTTCTGAATAAAGTATCGATTAGCATCAAAAAGTAACTGTCAAAAAACCTGACATCAGGTTACTTGGTATTTGTTCTTTCCCCTAATGGATGAAGTACCATTTTCCGATAAAAAAAAAGGATCAAATTGTAACCCAAAAGCAACAAAAAAAAAAATGAAACAAGTGGGAGAAAAGCCTAAGAATGGGAAACTCTTGGAGAAAAAATGGTTTCTCACCATACGAGTATGAGTTGGAGGAAGCCATAATTGCAAAACGATGCAGCGAATTAGGTTCATTGTGGTGTTTTTCTTTTCCTCCCCTGTTTTTGTTCATTAATAAGACTTGAGTTTCCTGTGGACTTCACGTCGCGAGTGTACTAATGGGATTCGGCTTGTGTAGAGGAATAAGCTACCCAAGCAATAACTTTTAATCCAGAGACCAATAATTAAGATGATAGAGTTGAACACAATATTAGGCTTCCTATAAATTATAAAAACCAATAAACTCACTCTTTCATGCCCGTTTTAAATACAGAGTAAAAAATGTTATACAATTCCCCTCCATAATTTTTTTCATCTATCTAAATTTGAGTTTTGACAGAATTTTCGTTGAACTGCTAAATACCCAAAGATGTTATCTAGCACAACTTGCAGAAAAGTCCTTATTTGTGCACAACTCAGACCAGCAACTAGAAGTGAATAGCAATGTTAAAAAAACAATTCGAGACAAGTTAAAAAAAAGGTTGGTCCTTCTGCTGCAATACCCTTGTAATTCCTCTGTCCCGATCAGCTTCCCCCCCCTTTTGATCTCAAGAAAGCTTCATTATCACCACCAGAACTGAAGGAGGAAAGCGTTGAGACAATCTATAAGCAGGTCCCTCAGTTAAAACTTAAACTTTTAAACAACCACAAGTTCATTAAACTTTTAAACAACCACAAGTTCATTTATTCCAAAGCAAATAAAAATTAAGAAACACATATATACTAGCTAGAAACAAAAAGCTAGGTGAGGGTAAGTATCCACTACCTTATGGATCGATCCATGCCTTAATTTTCTGGGCAGTGCCAACAATCCTCAATAACGTGCCCTTTCTTCCCACAATAGTTACACTGAACATGGCCTCTTTTCTTCTTCACTCCATTCTCTCCTCCACCTTCCGCCGCACGACGATTCTCCCGCATAAACCGCATAAGGTCTTCAGAATCAACACAAGTACGCCACAGCTTAATCCAATCCCACTTCTCCTTCGAACAATTATACGAAATGTGGATGTGGCAAAACTCCTTAGGGGGGAGAGACCTTAACGCCAGCTGATTAAACAAATCCTCAGGAAGAACAACGCCCACAACCTCCAGCTTCCGGGCAAGATCTTTCATCATATAAAGGTGCTTACCCACACCGCCCTCGCCGCCCTCATATCTTGCTGTAGCCAATCTCTGAAACGTATCAGGAGCGTGAATCCTTTCCATTTCGAGGACTAACTGTTCTAGGGCATCAAAGCTTTGCTTTGCGTTGCAGTCTTTGGCTTTTTCTTCCAGGCTTAAACGAATACTCCAGCCAAGTTTCCTCTTCATCAGAAGAATGATTAAGCGATCACTTCGTTCCCATTGTTCGTACTTGGCTCTCTCTTCCTCGTTGGTGGGTTCATTAGGTTTTTCCTCAATAATAGCCGTAGACAGACCCAGTACACAGATGGCGCTTTCAAGCCTAATTTTCCATACTATAAAAGCATTGTATTCTAATTCATTCAAATCTTCTATCTCATTATATGCGCTCCAACCAAAAGATTTGTCATCTGCCGCCACATATAAAATGAGAAAGAAGAAGAAGAAACAACTTTGATGAACTAATATATATTATAATTTCTATAAAGACATATCTGCACTAACCCTAGCGGTTCTAACATAAAGAATTAATATATAGGAGATCATACAGAATGTGATAGTTTCTCACCTGAGAAGAAGTTCACTTCGTCGCCAAAACCCATAGTTGCAAAACTATCCTGCAGCAAACTCGGTCGATTATGGGGTTTTCTTTGTTCTTTTTCTTCTTCTGTTTGCTTTTGTCTGTCGTCAAAATTGAGGAGTTTTCGCTTATATATACGGCGGCGATTGTGTAACGCGAGAATATCTGCTTACAAGAAAGTACTGTCTTACTTGGTAAGTAACAATAGAAAAAGAAATTAACAAAAAAAGAACCACAGAAATTAAAAAAGCCACACGTGCCAACACCACTTGTGGTCTAGTGACTCATCCAAAAGCCAAAAGGTGAAAGGTGCGATATCAATAGTGGAATTGAGGGTGGTTTGGGTGGGATTAGAGTGGGATTATGGGTAGTTATTAGGATTTTTGATGTACCCAAAAAACGGCCTCATTACGAATAATCAGTGTATCACTAACAGAAAAAACCGGGCAACTTTGTTTCCTTTTTCACGAAATTGCGATAAGTTTTATTTTTCAAATTGCTTTTCTTAAATAAACTTATCAACCAATTAACTTTCAATCAGTCATAACTTAAACTGGAGAGACCTTGTTTAAATGATATTGTCATTTTAGGCGGCCCAAAATTTCGGGGAGAGGAGTAATTTAAGCTTCCAAATGGTCAAAAAGCCTGTGTGATCTCAGAGTTCAGAGTTGACCGTCACTAAAACAAGCATATGCTTCAAAGCATAAAATGCTCACTATCAAAATTCAAAACAAGAAAGAAGCATAATATGCTAAACAATTTTTGTTATGCTGCGACGCGACAAAGGTAAGCAAATGCTTTTGGTGACGAACAACTGAACATAGGAGTAACCTGAAGATTTGGTGTTTCACAAAACCGCCAACAGAGCTGAGCTCAGATTTATTGTGACCATTTTCCTTTTACCCAACTCTACAACGCATCGCGCTGCAGTTTATTAGTATTGATGAACGGACTTGAGCCCAACCTTAGGCGTATCATGCCAACAATGAACAACCCAGCATAACATAACCAAAGAAAGAAAGCCAAACGGAGAAAAAAAAAAAAAAGAAGAAAAAAGAAGAAAGAAAGCCAAGACAACATTAAACGAATTTAAAACTAATTAAATTGCAGAAGCAACTTTCGAACTCCTACAAGTGAAATAACAGCATGAAAAACCAAATCAAGAGTCGGAGACAAGTCAAAATATAGGAAAATAGAACGCAATCAAGGGCGTAATGGCACCGAAGTCTTGTTGGAAACAAAGACTTTAGAGCATCAAATTTCCATGTCTTTCTAGTTGGAGAGGCAAGCCTCAAATTTCAAGCAACGTGTTCCAAAATGTTGGAGAATTTAACATGTTTAACACATAAACACCATGTAAGCAGAGCGGAAGAATTAGGAAGGAAGAAGACTTACCTCTTTAAAGGAGCCAAGTTCAGTGGAGGAGTAGCTTTTCTGCTCAAGCACCACACGCATGCTCATGACCCGTTTCAACTTTTTATTTCTTTTCTATGTTCAACAACCATACATTCAGCTCTTACCCATAAGGCCCCATCTAGTAAGTGGAGCAACTCCATTTTGAGTGGAGTAGGTTGTTGTTGTCGGGTCCATGCACAATAATTCATCACAAAATAATATTGAACACTGCGTCTCTTCCTCACTCGAGGATTAACTTGTCATCACTCTAGCTGGATGCGGCTGCCCCCAACTTGTCATCACTCTATTTCTTAGGATCCTCTTTAGATTATGGATATATTTAGAATCATGTAATTTCTGTTTGAGTTTCATCTGTTTGGTTCTGTCCGGAACTAGTAACTGTTAAAAACCTGACATCAGATTGCTTGGTATTGTTCTTTCTCCTAATGGATGAAGTTCTATTCTCGGATAAAAAAAAAAAAAACAGGATCGAATTGTAACCCAAAGCAACAAAAAACAAAAAGGAAACAGAGTGGAGAAAAGCTGAAGAACGGGGAACTCTTGGAGGGAAAATGATTTCTCACCATCCGAGTCTGAGTTGGAGGAAGCCATTGTTGCAAAAAGATGCACGAATTAGGTTCATTGTGGTGTTTTTCTTTTTCTCCAGAAGGAAAAAATTATAAGAAAGGTATATTTGAGAAGAGTTTGTGTGGATATTTGGTTATGAATAAAGAAAAAAATAAGGATTTGCAAAAATATAGGAAAGATAAAGTAGAAGCAAGGATTTGAAACAGAGTTTGATAGTTTACAGGAAAGCAGAACTCATTTTGCATTACATGACTATGTTTATAATTATACAAACCGACTTAAAGCATTAAATGCTTACAACAAACATTCTAGAATAACATTAAATACTTAGAGAATATTTTAACTAATCCTAGATATTCTAATAGATTTTTCTAGATAATTATTAAATATTTACATAAAAATCTTGAACTTTATGTTAATTTTTATTTAATGCACTCTGCTTTTATAGACTAGATTATTCTAGAGATTGTAGCAAATAATCACGCTTCAACACTCCTCCTTGATTTCTTGCTGCAAACTCCTAAAGCATCTCTGAACTTCTCAAATCTTTCTTTGGGCAATGCTTTAGTCAAAATGTCAGCTAGATTATCTGTAGAATTGCAATAGACAAGGCTAACTTCATTAGCTTGCTGCACTTCTCTGATGAAGTGAAACTTGATCTTTATGTGTTTTGTCCTGCCATGAAATACTGGATTTTTAGATATTGCTATTGCAGATTGGTTCAGTAGCTTCTTCTTGATCTTCTTTGAGATCATGCAACATTTTTCGCAACCAAATTTGGTGTCGCCATTGTACTTCTTCTGCTTTCTCTTCTTCTCTGCAGCTTGCTTTTGATTGTTGGTGCTGAACTGATGCTTGTTTTTATGTTTAACATTGATAGCTCCCTTTGCTTGAATTCCCTTACCTGAGTGCTCTCCTTTGTTCCTGAGCTTGTAACGAATGAACAAGCTCTTGCAATGTTATTTCAGACAGATCTTTTAATTCTTCCAATTAGGAGATTTTTGATTCAAACCTCTCTGGAAGACTCACCAACACCTTCTCAACTACCCTCTTGTCTGGAAGATCTTCTCCCAAAAGTCTGATTTGGTTGACTATCTTCATCAACCTATCAGCAAATTCTTTGAGTGACTCAGCCTCCTCCATCCTCAAAAACTCAAATTCGCGTCTGAAATTGAGGACTTGCATCTGCCTTGATTTTTGGCTTCCCAAAAACTCCACCTTCAACTTATCCCAAGCTTCTTTGGCAGCTTGACAACCCATAATTCTTGTAAAAATTTCTTCGGACACTAACGAAAAAATTACAGACAAAGCTTCATAACCTTTTGCAATTTCTTTGTTGTGTTGCTTGATTTGATTTATAGTGGCTTCTTCTGAGAGTAGAGTTGGATTTACGCCAACATCAATAATCTTCCACAAGTCATAAGCTTGAAGATAAGCCTTCATCTTCACAGTCCATGTTTGGAATTTTTCACCTGCAAACACAGATGGTGTAGGTACTGTGAAATTTCTTGACATCATAAAAGATTGAGAAGTTGGTTTTTTTTAAGTTATAGTGAAGGCTGAATTTATGGGTATTGAACAAGGGGGCTCCGCTACCAATTGAAGGAAAAAAATTATAAAAAGGGTGTATTTGACAAGAGTTTGTGTGAATATTTGGTTATGCAAAAAAAAAAAAAGAATAAGGACTTGCAAAAATATTAAAAAAATAAAGTAGAAACAAGGATTAGAAACAGAGGAGCCCTTAGATAGTTTACAGGAAAGCACAACTCATTTTGCATTACATGACTATATTTATAATCATACAAACCGACTTAAAGCATTAAATGCTTACAACAAACATTCTAAAATAACATTAAATGCTTAGAGAATATTTTAACTAATCCTAGATATTCTAATAGGTTTTTCTAGATAATCATTAAATGTTTACATAAAAATCTTGAACTTTATATTAATTTTTATTTAATGCACTCAGATTTTTCTAGACTAGATTATTCTAGAAATTGTAACAAGTAATCACGCCTCAACACCTCCCATGTTTGATTTTGTTCTCTAATAAGAGTGAGTTTCCTGTGACGGCGACAGTACTGATGGGATTCGGCTCGTGTAGAGCAATAAGCTACCCAATCAAAAACTTTTAATCCAGAGACCAATAGTTGAGATGATAGAGTTGAACCCAATTAGGCCTCCTATAAATTATAAAAACCAACAAACTCACTCTTTCACGCCCGCTTTAAATACAAAGGAAAAAAACTTATACAATTTCCTCCACAATTTTTTTTCATCTCTCCAAATTTGAGAATTGACAGAATTTCTTTGAACGGCTAAACACACAAAGATGTTATCTTTCGCAACTTGCAAAAAAGCCCTTATTTGTGCACCTTAGGGCAGCAACTAGAAAATAAAGATTAATTGATGCTATTTACTGTGTTTTGCAACTTTGAAACTCAGATAATAGGAAACAGGTCCACAACAATGAATCACAGGACACTGAAATCTAATACAAAGATGTAAAAGTGAGATCAAGGGCTGTATTCGTGCTATTATCCCCTGCCTCATGCAGTGTTAATCACCCTTCAAACTGATTGTGTGTTTTGCAACTTTGAAACTCAGATAATAGGAAACAGGTCCACAACAATGAATCACAGGACACTGAAATCTAGTACAAAGATGTAAAAGTGAGATCAAGGGCTGTATTCGTGCTATTATCCCCTGCCTCATGCAGTGTTAATCACCCTTCAAACTGATTGTGATATTATTATACATACTAAAGCATGGAAGACTCAAGTGAAGTGTTTTGACTGTTTTGTCTTGAAATTTTTCATATTGACAAATTTATCCTCATTTACATTTGTTTATTACTTTTCTATTAAGCGTCTCACTTTTTACTAAAAAACAAAAGAGAGCATCCTGCTTGGTCAGTCTGAGGATTTTTATTCCATGTGTTTAATTTTGTTAATAGCAAATTTATCCACTAGCATTACACATGTCCCTTATCCTTTTAAAATTTTTGTTTTTGAAACAACCCTTCTAACGTTATGAAAGAATATAATAAATTAAATTAAATTAAACTTCAATACTATCTCTTTTCATATCATCGGGCTAGCATAGTTGTTATGATACGTGGCTGGCATGCAAGAGAAAAAAAAACCGTTTACCATCTTTTTATGCTAAAAAGGTCTAACATTTTGAGGCTATTGATCTAAAGAGAGAGTAGAAAATACAAAACTGTGTGCACCACTTCGGCTGCAACTCTCTCTTCCTCCATCTTCAATTCTTTTTCCACTTAAATCTTGACTGACCTGTGAAAAAAGAATCCAACACCACCTCCTTCTTTGTTTCCCCTTCCTCTTTACTATCGAACTAAACTCAGATTCGAAATATTCAAAATTTATTCTTCTTTGTTGGTTGGAGTTTTTAATGGGATAATAAAGCATCGTAGCATCACTGTAAATTGTTGTTATTTGTTTTAATGGATACTTTGATTTTGTCCGTTCTAATGCCTTTTATTTTCTTCTTATGTCTCAGGTTTCTTGCTTTGTGTGTTACTGCTAAAAAAGATATGGATGTGTCAGAAAGAAGTTATATATTCACTCCTTAATTATCATTTTTGGAAATTTAATCAGGTGAATCTATGATAGGTAATAAACAAATACAATCCTTTAGCAATGTCTTAGAAATAAGAAAGTTTAATTTTTTTTGTCAGCAAACTATCTAACTTTAAGCAATTGTCTTACCATGACAACTGTTTTTTTTAATTAGTTTTTCCTTTAAGTTTAAGCCTTTTGAGCTAATATTTTTTTTGTTGTTGTCTTCACGCATTATTTCCATGATTATATTTGTTTACTTTAAGTTTTATTTTTCAATAATGCTAGAGTTACTAAGAATGTAACAGCCCGGGTAAAATTTGAATTTTTACCGGGACTGTTAAAGTCGTTATACAGTGACTTACCGAATGAATTAATCTTGGGTAATTAATTCAAGGTAAATCGGGGGTCGTTTTTCGAAACCGAGAGTTTTCCCGCGCTCGGGAGTATCTTCCTAACCAATCGAGCCTCGGTTTTTAGTTCCGAGGGTTGGACGACGTTCAGGAGGATTAATCGGATTTTCCGAGCCCAAGTCATATTTTTGGACTCGGGACGGAAAATTACGATTACGCCCCTGTCCTCTTTCCTTTTCTTCTTTTCTTTTCTTTCTTTTCTTCCTCCTTTCTTTTTTCTTTCTTTTCTCCTTCACCTCCACCTTCAGCCGCCGGCCCCTTTCCTCTCCTTTCCCGTGACTTGTTGTCTCCTTGTCTTCATCTCCTCTTTGTCTTCTTTCCTTTCTCTTCTTTATTTTTCTCTTCTCCTCCCTTGATTTCCTCACGCACCTCTGCACCCATCTCCCCTATCCTTTTCCTCCTCTCTTCCTTTGTCCTTCCTTTCCTCACCACACCGGCCGAAACCGACCCCCACACACCAACAACCATTCTCCACCGGCCACCATCATAACATCACTCGAGAACCGCCAGCCGCCACCACGAGCCTCCTCCCTCTACCCGATTTCTTCACATCCACCTCCTTTCCCCTTCGCCCTCGCTACCGACCGCCTTCTTCTCTACCGACGAGCTGCGCCGCCATCACCCAGAAACCAAGACCCATCTTCCTCCTCCGACCGCCGTCGGGGACCTCTGCCTTCTCCTCACCACAAATCGCCGCCACCATACCCTCTTCCCCCTGCTTCCTCTCCTCCTCCATTCCCTTCCATGTCGCGCCAACCGCCGTGCAGCCCGATCTCTTCTCCTCCACCTCTGGTCACGCTTTGCTTTCCCTTATAGCGTCGCCGCCTTCTTCCTCTACTGTTGCAGTAACCGGAAGACTCCGCCAACAGAGGACCGAGCTTGAGTCGCCACCGTTCCCAGGTTCGACTTCCTCCCCACATCCGTCGCTGCTTCGCCGTGTTCTGCTCGATGTCGTCACCTTCTCCCCTCGAGCCTCCACCATGCCCAGGAGACGACTTCCCTCCCTCTCCTGTCCAAGCCGTTGCTGCCCGATCTGCCTCTCTGTCTGGTGCCACCATAGCAGCAATCGAGGACGCTGTTGCTGCTGCTGCCTTTCCTCTTCAGGCTGACGTCGCCCCTGCTTCTTCTCCTCTCTTCCTTCCCAAGTTCTCGCACCTTCGTGGTAAGAAACCCATACCCTCTGCCTTCGTGTGACGGGTTGAACTTGGTTTTGTTGGATTGTGACTAAACGGGTTTCAATTGTTTGTTGTGTGGTTTGGGTTGTCTCGGTTGGTGGTGGAGTTGAGCTGAACTGCTGCTGGCTGTGGATGATTCTGGCAAGCCAGTTGTGAAGGTTGTGGCCGGACTTGGTCGGGGATGGTGGTGGAATTGGGTTTGGTCTACTGCTAGTCGAGTAATGGTGGAGAGAGTTACTATTTCCGGCGTGAACAGTAATTCCGGCGGTCCCGGGAATTTTCCGGCGAGCCCGGACATGGATCCGTTGGGTAAGCCCGAACCTTATGACCATATGCATCCTTAACGAACCCGAGCCACGATAACGAACCGGACATTAAAAAAAAAAGACGTTGATTAAACGAACAATTAAATTAATTTTTACCTACGATCTTAATTTTATACCTTGTTTTTAATTATGCTTCCTTTATTTATTTAATCATGCTGTTAATTTTGATTGGGCTGTTAGGAAGGTATATTAATTTTTAGTTGTTTAATTTTATCAGGGCTAATTAATAAAAGGCCCATGATGCTATCTATTTCAATCATGTCCTTAAATTCTCAAATTATATTGTTAACAGGATTATCCTCCGTGGGCTAAACGCTTGTGAAGGCCTACCGAGCCTAATTTCGGGAATTTCTTTAATTACGCTTAAATTGGGTTAAATTATAAAGACCTCACCTAAATGTGAGTACATCTCAATTATGTTATTTATTGTTTTGGGTTAAATAATGGTAGACCCAAATCATATCATAATAAATGTTTTCACTCTTATATACGTATATGTAAACATATATATATATATATATGTAAATCGTATTACAACTATTTCACTGAATGAAATAATACTACACTATGGACTTACTTGATTTTATATACGTATTTATATTTACGGTGATATGTGTTTTACTAATTATATACATATATACGTACACGTATTTATAAATTTACAACATTACGTTATAATTAATTCATACCATACATCGGCTATGTTAATTTCATACCGTTGGAGATAGTTTTCCTTAAACGATTTATTATAGGATACACTATTTAAATAATATTTTGACGTATTATATAATTATTTTTTATAAAACATATAAGTATTTAGTATTTAATCGGGAATAATATCATCTACGTTGTATGGACTATGGGTATTTAACGGGTTGTAACTTGATTAAATTATAAATATACTTTCTTAAATATATACTTCATATAAGTGTACGCACATATGCTTTCTTGTCATAAGCAGCCTAAGGGCCGGGATACCGGCTTGGACGCTCGGGATCGGTTTTGATTTGAAACAGATATGTTTGATATAACCACTTGAAATATTTAATCGGTTAATTACCACCAAGTCGGATGAACTGTTGGGTAATAAGATAATTATGGAGATACTAAAATGAACAGATAAGCCGTATAATAATTCTTAAACCGGTATCATGCATAATCATTTTGTTGTGCATTATAAGTGATTATTGTGTTCCTATATGTACATATAGGGTATCGAGGTTGACCGGATAGCAGTCTCAGAGACACATCAGGTGAGGATGGATAAACCCTGATATGTGCCCGTAATGCTGTGTGTGTTTCTTTGTTTGCGTATTTTGCTGCTAGATTGATCTGCTAGAATAATTATTGTCTGTTACCTGATTGCTGTAGAATTATTGATGCCGTCGTTGGATTGTGATAGATTTGTGTATAACGTGTTGGAATTTATGCTAAGCTGTTAATTTTGAATAATTTGTGCCATGAGTTTGAGATAAGAGATTGAGTCTGTGGAATTATTCAGAGATAATAGAAATTGGGAAATTGATGAATGAGTAATGGATCGAACTGGAATTTGAGATGATGGTATAATAGTCACTTGGAAAGTAGTGGTACGACTAGATGGTTAGAGACTAGTTCTATGGTGACATGGCCAGTGGGTTAGTTGGTTGGGGTGTTGACCCCGGATTTGTGATATTGGAATGTTGATCCCTGATTTGTGATATTGGGATGTTGATCCCAGATTTGTGATATTGGGATGTTGATCTCGGATTTGAGATATGGGGATGTTGATCCCGGATTGTGGTGGGGCCTAGCATCCAGAATTAGTTAATAACTAGGTACGACCCTAGCTTGTCCAGTGACGGGGCCCGGAAGATAAAATTGGTAATAAAAATTAATAAGTATTCTTTGGGTCTTGGCTTGATATGATTTAGTAGATTCCTCTGTCATGTTGTTTGTGTTGGTTTCCTCTGTTGTGTTGTTTGAGTTGTAATCCACTGTTATGTTGTTTGTGATAGATTCATCTGATTTGATGGTTGCATTACTTCGAAAGTATTGCGATTGAATATATCACTGTTTATCTTTCGTCGGTGAGCGCTTCGGACTCACCCCTCACCTGCGGGGTTTCATCCCGTAGGATGAGTTGTTTGTAGTGCAGGAACGTGCCGGGCAAGCTGAAGCGTACCCTCAGACAGGACTCGGATCCATTAGTTGCATTGGGCTTGCGTATGTTATCATGTGAGTCATAAGTCTTCCGCTGTGCATATTGTTGAGTTTACTGCTGTGTGTATGTTGTGATTGGGCCATTGGGCCGGATGGTTGTTGTTGTTGAGGTCCCCGGGGTTCGAGTGACGAGTACCATGTTGGGCCGAAGGGCCGGTTTTCAGTTTTGTTATTGGGCCGTCGACCAATTTATTGATTTACACACTGTTTGTTGGGCTTTATTGGGTTGGGTTGTCACAGTTCCGGCACGTGTTTACTGTGTACGGTAAATACGGGTCGGGGCGTTTCAAAGAATTTTTTACTAAGAGAGTCTTACAAACATATGTGGCATGTTTACATTAGATGATTTTATTAACTTTCCACATCATCTTTATTTTCATTTATTATTTCTAAAATTAGAATCTTCCAATCAAAAATTTTTACCTATTAATTCTTCATGATCTCTTTCCTTTCTAATTTTTTTTTCTGTAACAGCCTGGGTAAAATTTTTGATTTTTACCGGGACTGTAAAAGTCTTTTTACCGTGATTTACTGTTGAATTAATCTTGGGTAATTAATTCAAGGTAAATCGGGAGTCGTTTTTCGAAACCGAGAGTTTCCTGCGCTCGGGAGTATCTTTCTAACTAACCGAGCCTTGGTTTTCAGATCCGAGACTTGGACGACGTTCAGGGATATTTACCGGATTTTCTGAGTCTAAGTTGTATTTTCGAACACGGGACGGAATTTGACAGAAAGATGGATGCGCCCCTATGCTTTGAGCAGACTAAAACCGGAACGGAGGACATCGACGGACAAACGAATTGGTCAACGCTCGAGACGCGTTTCTCCCTCCCGGGCTAACTCATCCTCTCTCCCGTTTCTTTTCCCTTTCTCATTTTCCTACTCCCTTTCTTTTTCTTTCTTTTTCTTTTCCTGATTTTTTTTTCTTTCCTTATTTTTCTTTTTCCCTTTCTCTTTTCTCTTTCTCTTTTCTTTTTCTCCTCATTTTTTTCTTTCTTTTCACTATCTCTTCTCCACCGGCACACCCGTGACCAACCGGCCCTTCCCTCTCTCTTTCTTTTCATCTTTTTTTTTTCCCTTGTCTTCTTCCTCCTTCCTCTTCTACTTCCTCACTGAGCCACGCACACCCATCAGTCCCTCCCTCTCCCAAGCCGAAGTCATCACCATCCTTTCTCCTCTTCCTCCCCTGCCCTTGTCGCGACCGCCGCCGCTTCCTCGCCCCTGCCCTTCTCCACCTCAACGCCATCGAAGCCTCCACCAACCCAAGACGAGCACAGGAGACCCGATCTCACTCTCCTCTGCTTTCCCCAAATCGCCGCCGCTGTCTCTTCATCCACACACCGCGCCGCCTCAAGCTTCCTCTTCCCTGCAGGTAGCCGCCGTCGTGGACCGTCGCCATCACCACATTGGCTCAGGTAGTCTCGTCCTCTCTTCCTTCCATGTTTCTTGTTTGTCTTTGCTTCGCCCTTGACCTGCTGCCCATCGTCGCCGCCGATTGGTTGAGTCGGTAAGACCAGTCGACGCCTCCTCCTCATTCCTTCATTTTTTCTTTTTTTTTTCCCTTAGCCCGATTTGGACTAATCGGGTCTTGTCTTTGGTTGCCTCGTGTTCTCCTTTGGTGGCTCTGTGTTGTTGAATCGGGCGTGCTACTGGTCGGTTTTGTGACGGCAGTTGGTGCCTTTGATGTTGCTACGGTGGCTGTGGGGATGGTGTGTTTGTTGGGGTTTAATGGGCAGTGGGGTTGCTGCTCATGGGTGACGGTGGTGCTGCTGTTGTTGTTGATTGGAGTAGACAGGGGCAGTAGCAGAGAAGTGCTGTTTCTGTGGGTCTTGGATTTCTGTGAACAGTATCTGGCCGGAATCCGGCGAGGTTCCGGCAGTCTCGGGTATTTTCCGGCGAGGCCCGGGCAACTCCGGTGTGAACAGTGCGTTCCTCAAGAAGCGGGACTCGGTGGACAGGTTGCTTCGGTAATTCCTTGGACTCGTTTATACCATGAGCTCGGGTTTGGGCTCGGTGCACAAATGAGCTCGGAAACGGGCCGACGTGCGGAGGCCCATGTTCCCGTGACATATATGCGTGTGGTGGACCTAATAACGAAACCGATGGATAAGTTAAAAATGAGGACGTAATATATAATTAAGCAGATAATGATTTAAACTATGGATTAAAAACAATTTGATTTTGGATTTAACTATGTATTCATAAGTCTAATATATATAACCCGCGCATGATTTATTTTATGGCCGCATTATGCTTTTATAATTTCCTATGTACCGGAACTATAATAGTGGCATTGTTATTTTGATGAAATATTATACTAGTTATATTATTCCATCTAAAGATTTTATTAGTATGAGCTATATTAATTTAACGTATTACGTACGTGTATTATATTATATAATGAGTTTCGATAATATTATTATCTTTACCCTATTTATAAATACCGGTTATATAATGATATATGAATTTGTGAATATTACTTTACAACATTATGATACAGTTATTTTATACCATATACCGTCTATGTAAATTAATTCCCAATGGCACTATTCCCATTTAACAATTTTGCTATTGGATATATTACATGTATGCTTAGTATGGTATGTTTGACGTTTTCACTACTTTAATTATTACAACCGTTGTTTACACAGTATTATTTTTATTGAGAATGATTGTTTTATGAAATGCTATCTACTTTATATTACGATATCGGCTACAAATATTTAATGGTTATAATTACCTACAGCCATGATAGCAATGTT
>JAKUCV010000721.1:14307-36764 GCA_028386065.3 Turnera subulata
GCAAATGACATTTGGATTGTGCATCCTTCTAGGTTGATAGTAATTACCATTTTGATTATGTCTATGCATTCTAGTAAACTTGTTTTCCTTAGGTATAACCCTGTTTTCCCTAGGTTGAGCTATGTGTGTCCTAGGTTTAGTGTAATGAGATTTTCCATTCCTACCATTGTAGGCATACATTTTAGCATAATGAGATTTTCCACTACTTGCATTAGATCTTCCATTTTGAGCATGTGACCTTCTATGATGAGTATATGATCTTGTGTCATGAGTATGTGATCTAGTATGATGAGTAGAAGATGAAACACCATGTTTATGTGTCTTAGCATTAAGCACAGTAGGTTTGACATCATTTGACACATTAGATGCACCTAATCCTTCTTTCTGTGTTGGACTTCTTTGTTGTCCTAGGAGAAGAATAAGACTATCTCTACCAATTGTAAATTTCTCTAATGTTTTCTTCAAATCAACAACTTGATTTTTAAGAGATTCATTCTCTTTTCCCAATTCAACACAAGCACATACAATTGAGGATATCTTCTCATTAAGTTCATTGCAAGATATATTAAGAGCATGCTTTTCTTTTTCAAGCTTATCAATTTTATTTGATAACTTATCTTTATCATTTGATAGTTTCTCATTATCTTTTTCTAAGGTTGTAATTTGTTTCTTTAAATTCTTATTGACCTTAGAAACTGAAATGAATTTACTATATACTTCACTAAATGCATCTTGCAACTCTTCAAATGTATAATCATCACTCGAATAGGAAGTACTTACCTCTTCCGAAGATTCTTCCTTTGCCATGAAACAAAGGTTGACAGTCTCATCTTGCTTGCTGTTGGTTTCCTCATAGATGATTCCCAGCATTTCCCACTTCTCCTTGGCTGTTGCGCAGCGCGAGATTATTTGATAGTCATTCGGATTGACTGCACATTGGAGCATGTGTATCGCCTTGGAGTGGTTTTCGATTCTCTGGATGTCATCTTCGTTGTACCCCGCTTCCGTCCTTGTTGGAACTTGAACACCATTCTTTATCACCAGCCAAGCTGCAAAATTATTGGCTTGGATGAAAATTTTCATCCTTTCCTTCCAATATGCGTAATTTGTCCCATCAAAGAACGATGCACGGGTAGTGGATTGTCCTTCAGCAATTCCTGCATACAAATAACTTGAAGAAGCCATAGAAAATTTCCTCTCAAACGGTTAAGTCTTTCGGAGAGTTTGGCTCCGCTACCAATTGTTAGAGCAATAGCCCTACGCTAGAGGGGGGGTGAATAGCGTTTATCGGATTAAAACGAAATAAGCAGGAAATAAATGCGGAATTAAAAAGATTGAAGGACACAAGCAATTTATCCTGGTTCACACACACTACTTGTGTGGCTAATCTAGTCCTTCAAGAGACTCTCTTCAAGATTCCACCATCTACGTTAAGCTTACGGGTGCTTAACAAACCGTGTACAACCTAGGAATTCTAATCACAAGAATCCTAAACTTGAGAGTTCAAGTCACATGAACCTCAACACTCTTGCTTGAAGATACCTCACTTCAAGACTTCTCACACAAGAAGATATACCCTCTTCCTATGAATCTCAACAAGGGAACTAACCTCCCTTAAGGTGTATGAATATACAATTCAACCACTCAAACAAAGAACTCTCTCAAAGAGCAGATATGAGTATACAAGTAAAGCTCTAAAAGGCAACTCTCAAATCCTCAAAAGGATATTGGCTCAGTAATAATTTTGATGAATGTGTGAAATGAATGCTTGAATGTTGAGAGTTGATTCATGATAAACAGAGGTATAAATGCTCTATTTATATGTCTAAAAACTTATATGACCGTTGGGGAGACAAATCAAAACATCTTCAGACAAATTGTCATGGGAAGGTGAAAAGTGTGTCTACCCATGACGGCTGAACATCGATGTTCAAATCCAGGACATCGATGTTCTGGCCTTGAATAGGTCCAACGGTCATATGGACATCGATGTTGTAAAGGTGGACATCGATGTCCTGGCCAGTGAATATGAATTATTGGGCTAACGGTCACTAGAACATCGATGTTGGCCAGAAGGACATCGATGTTCCACAAGACATTGTCCAAGACCCGAGACGAAATAACATCGATGTTCCATAGCTAAACATCGATGTTTTGGACATTCCCAAAACAACCTTAAAACCAGATTTAATAGGACATCGATGTTATGAAATAGGACATCGATGTTCAAACTCTTCAAAGCCATTTTTAAGCACAACGGTCATGAGGACATCGATGTTCAGAAAATAGACATCGATGTTATAAATTACTGCCTACTTTTGGAAAAATTATTTTAGTGCAGGACATCGATGTTCCAATATTGGACATCGATGTTCAAAGCTTAGAAACCTTCTCGAAAGATTGGTTTCAAGGCAGGACATCGATGTTCATAATTGGGACATCGATGTTCAAGGCTCGGAAAATATTATTATGATTAAAATGAGATCTAATTGATGCATGAGTGAAAATGATTGAAGCTGACCATTGAAGAACATCGATGTTATGAAATCCATCATCGATGTTTTGCTTATGTAAAGGATATTTTCAAATGCAACGGTCATGAGAACATCGATGTTTGGGATTCCAACATCGATGTTATTAGCCTACTGCCTGTTTTGAAGAATTGTTCAAAGGCAGGAACATCGATGTTTAAATCCACAACTTCGATGTTCATGGTTCGAAAAACATTTTTATGCTTGGAAATATGTTATGTTATGCATGAGCAAAATTCATCTTATTTTGAACCAATGTCCTAGAAGAGTTGACTGTTATACCTTGTACAATTTATGAATCTAACTCTTCTTTCTTGGCTCTTAAATTCTTGTGCTCATTCATTTTGATCCTTTGCTCTTGAATGGTTTCTTGTGCTTGAGGATTGGTTTGACTTCATTTCTTTTTGCTTCTTCTTTGTCATGATCTTGAATTGGTTTGTCAATTATCAAAACCTGTAATGAATGAACCATGAAGACATAGGTTCTAACATTAGTGACGACAACTTTTGCTCTAGTTGTATCACCGCACCGGCGACAAGAGGGACGAATCCACCACCAATCCTGAATCCACCTCAAATCAACCTCCAACCCCTTAATAACAACACCATCAGCGCCATTACAACCACCAAGCCTGAATCCACCCAAATCAACCCGCAATCACAAAGCAAAACAAGACCAAGCAATCAGTTCCAATTCAACCCGGCATACATCAATCCAAGGGTACCTTAATTAACCCAACATCAATCACAGAGAGGAGGGGAATTTAATTTGGCGGCAGCAACTTACCCCGACGGTGGCGCGAGTTGCATAGGCAGAGGAGAGATCGAGCGGCGCGATTAAGAGGAGGGACGGCGGTGCTTGCGAGGCGGCGCGAGAACAGGGAAAGGTGCAGAGGTGACCTGAGGCGTGATGTCGCTCCTATGCTCGGTAGCGGCTTCGATAGAGGTATGGGGAGGGAGGGGCGAATCGGAAGGAGAGGTGGACGGAGCAGACGATGGAGGAGAGGTAGAAGAGGGAAGGGAGGGTGAGGGGGGGAAGCGGCGACGGCGGCGGACGGTGGTTCAATGGAGGGCGTGATTGTGGGGAAAAAAAAAAGCAATGATCAGTGAAATAGAAGAGGACGAGGATGCGTTTTTGTTTTTTTTTTTTTGTGAGGATTTTTATTTTGTCAAGTTAATTAGGGGTGGGTTTAGTGGGTGGATTTAACGGGTGGAGTTAGTTTTGGTAAGTTAATTAATAGGTGAATTTTATTTTGACAAGTTAATCTTTGTTTTAAATACTAATTATTATTAATTAATTGTTAATCTTAAATTTCAAATTTTGTGGGTTTTATTTTGTCAAGTTAATTAGGGGCGGGTTTGGTGGGTGGATTTAACGGGTGGAGTTAATTTTGGTAAGTTAATTAATAGGTGAATTTTATTTTGACAAGTTAATATTTATTTTAAATACTAATTATTATTAACTAATTGTTAATCTTAAATTTCAAATTTTGTAGGTTTTTTTTGTCAAGTTAATTAGGGGCGGGTTTAGTGGGTGGATTTAACGGGTGGAGTTAATTTTGGTAAGTTAATTAATAGGTGAATTTTATTTTGACAAGTTAATCTTTATTTTAAATACTAATTGTTATTAATTAGTTGTTAATCTTAAATTTCAAATTTTGTGGGTTTTATTTTGTCAAGTTGATTAGGGGCGGGTTTAGTGGGTGGATTTAACAGGTGGAGTTAATTTTGGTAAGTTACTTAATAGGTGAATTTTATTTTGACAAGTTAATCTTTAATTTAAATGAAAATTGCTATTAATTTAATTGTTATTCTTAAATTTCAAATTTTGTAATCTTTTATTTTTTTATTTATAATCATTTTTTTGTAATATTTAATTTTTTTCCTCCAAAACATAAAAATCCGAAAAATAGAGGGAGGGGAATAAAAAATTTACCACCTGGCAGCCCGGCCCGGCCCCTCAAGGCACGTGGCAGACAGTGATTGGATGACCTGGAATTGGAGGTAAATTGGACGACATTGTTTCATTTCAAATAAATTCAGGGACATAATGTTTGAAATAAAAAGAAGAGGGACATAAACATTGAAATCGGAAAAGTGAAAGGACACACTGCCTCTTTTAACTGTTACAAATCTAGCTGGCAAGAGGGAATTATTGTCTTCATCAGCTAGCATACCGGCATTTGATAATGTAGATCATCAACAACTTCCAACCCGAAAGTAGCAGATTTAGCTTCAGTTTTTGGATCAAAACTTGCTTCTTTTATTGGTTTCCCATCTCTTATTCGGATCCCGACTAATCTGGATTCGAACCAGATTTTGCACCTGGTTATGGTGGGATTTTCTATGTGAGGACTCCAAACCAAAATCTGGTTTAAGCAAAAGCACTTGGACCAACCCCACACTGGTGGATCAAAACATTCTTCAAATCAAGTGTGACCAACAACCAAAGGAGAACCTTCACGGTCTCTACTGAGGACTTCTCACTCAACAATAGTTTATGTTTAATTGAGGGTCAAGAAGGACGAATCTTCTTGGCCTTTTTTTTTTTATTCTAATCGATTGTCATTATTGGTAATCAAGTGTATGTACAAGTATAATGAGTGTGTAAAGTGGGCAACACTGATACTACAAGCTAGTACACCAAAGTAACGATCATTTGGAAAAATGAATAACAACCGGTTTTGTGGAGCCCCAGGCTGTGAAGGTAGCCGAGGATGCAAGCACAGCACCTATGCTATATGGAAATGTTGGATGTCGAAGACGAAACCACCCGAACGCCCTGGTAATAATCTGATCAAACAAATGATCTGTATGTATTGCTTTTTCATCAAAAACCAGTGCGTTTCGGGATAACCAAATAGTCCACAGAACTGCAATGCCCATCATCATCCATGCTTGTTGGGAGGACCTATGTCCCGCCACCAAAGGCCATTGTTGAAAACACGAGACCACATTGTCCGGAGAAACCCATGTAACACCCCACCATTGGCATACTCGGGACCACAATGAAGTAGAGAAAGGACTAAGGAGGAAAAGGTGGGTACTGTCCTCTAGAGCAATGCCGCAACGAGGGCACATAGATTCTCCACCCGGAATAATACCTCGTTGCAGTAGAGTTGCTCGTGTTGGTAATCCGTCGTTGATGACCCTCCAAAGAAAGCATTCAGTGTGTGGAGGGGTGATGGAGAGCCAAGGTAAAGGATTAGAATTGTTGGAACCATTGCACAAGGAAAGGTAAGCACTTCCAACAGTAAACTGGCCGTGTACTCCCCATATCCAAGTCCAGGAATCATCTGTATCGTTGTGAACGACCACCTCCTGCAACACAGCAGAGAATTGTCTACACTGCTCTTGCTCCCAGGAATACAATGGTCTGGACCACGCCTCCCCTTGTGTGGTCAATAAGTAGCCGGCTTGAAGAACCTCCTGTAGTGAAGCATTCTGGAACTTGGAAAGGAGGAACAACCTATGATGTGTAATCTGTAAACACCCCAAGAATGACCAAGTATCCCGCCAAAAACTTATCCTATGTCCCATGCCCACAGATAATGCCATTCCTGAGTGTAATGGCAAACCAGACAAGCCCGTATAGTCCCCATTACGAAGAATATTCCTCCAAACTGGGGAGGCATGTGGAAAACGGAAATTAGGTGTAAGGGCAGGCACAGGTACAACACATTTAGCTTGAATAATATTCTTCCATAGCGTATCCTCATGGTGGTGGTATCTCCACAACCATTTGAAGAGCAAGCACTGATTCTTCAATAAGAAATTTTCCACCCCCAAGCCTCCCATCTCTTTTGGAGTGGCGATTTTTGACCAGGCAATTAAACAAAGGTTTCTCGTCTTCTTCGCTCCTCCCCACAAAAAAGTACGTTGAATACGCACTAACCTTTTTGCCACCTTCATAGGTATAGAAAACTGTTGGGTGGTCCAAGCTTACATGGACAAAACCTAACTTTTCCCAGAGACTAAAGTGTAAAAGGTGAAAAATTGAGGGACCAAAGTGAAACTTTGTCAAAATATTTTTTATTTGAATAATTGGCGTGTGTGGGCAGAGCATGCGAGATAGAAAAGAAAAAAGAGGCTGGCAGCAAGAAAGGTAAAAATAGAGAGGAAGAATAAGGTTTTCTTCTAATCTTTTAAGCCATGATCGGATGGTGATTTCAAGCCCGATCGTGATGAAATTTCAGTATGTTGCTCCTGGTCTCAAGCTCTACAAAGTGAACGGAGTTGATCATTCATAGACTCCATGGTTCTGGTATTTCTTGTATACCCTTTTGTTGAACTTTGTAGTTATTTCTCTCTTGATTAGTTGGAAAAAATCCATCTATATGGTGATGTAGTTGTTGTTGTTGGAGCCAAGACTTGTTGTTCTTGATATTGAGTTGATGTTGTAGTCTTTAGTATGAGCTAGAGAAGAACAATTGATTGTAAGCCCATTATTGTTGATAGTGGAAGATTGGTGGACTTTGTCCCGTGGTTTTTACTCCGTTTTGGGGGTTTTCCACGTAAATTCGGTGTGTTGTGGTTGTGTTGCTGCTTGCTGCTCATTACTTGATTGCTAGCATTGGAGTTGTTTTAAATTGATATCTCATTTTGATTACACAAAGAGGGGAAATTGATAATGCCAGTGTGTATAATTGGAGTATTTTCCCAACAAAGTGGTAGCGGAGACAAGTTCATTGATTGTTGGTCTCTTGTGCATATCAAAATGGAGGATAAAGCTAGCTTAATAAAACTCTCTTCATCGAATTATTCTGTATGGAAGATGTATATAGAGGATCATTTGTACTGCAATGATTTGTTTGGGCCTATTGAGTGTGAAGGCCAAAAAGCTGCAAGTACAAGTGACAAGGAGTGGAATTATTTGAATAGGAAGACCGTTGCTAATATCCGGAAGTGGATTGATGTTAGTCTGGTTCATCATGTTAGTCAGATCACAGATGCTTATGAGTTGTGGAAGAAGCTGGAAGATTTGTTTGAGAAGCGGAGTGCACAGAACAAAGCTTTTTTTATTAAAAGGCTTGTGAACCTGAAGTATTCAGATGGGCAAGACATGTCAGAGCACTTAAACAACTTCCAAGGGATCTTGAACCACTTGAAAACATTGGGGGGTAAATCTAGATGATGAAGTGAAAGCATTGATTTTGTTGAGTTCTTTGCCAGACAGTTGGGAGACCTTGACCGTATCTCTTAACAATTCTGCTCGTGCTCACTTTAGATGCAGTGAAGGATAGTGTGTTGGATGAAGCCGCCAGGAGGAAAGAATTGGGGGTTAAGTCCACTGATTCAGAGGCCCTTGTTACAGAGAACAGGGGGAGGAGCAAGAGTAGAAAACCGCAAGGGAGGAAACATTTCAAGTCTCGTGACAAGGAGAAAGAATGGAAGCCTAGAGGAAATTCCAAATTCAGAAGTGAGATTAGATGCTACTACTGTGACAAGCCGAGACATATCAAAAGAGAGTATAGGAGTTTCAAGAGAGATCAAGAAAAGGGAGAAGGAAAGAAGGTTGCCAAAGAAGATTCAAGTGTAGTGGCAATTGATTCCGAGGATGATTCCTTCCTTTTATATGAGGAGGAGAGCATTAATGTTGCACAGCAAGAATATACATGGGTTTTAGACAGTGGTGCTTCCCGACATGTTACACCTTGTAGAGAGTTCTTTAGTACCTACAAGAGTGGTGACTTTGGCTCATTGAAGATGGGTAACAAGTCCAATGCTCGGATTGTTGGAGTCGGTGATATTTGTCTAGAAACCAATCTTGGATTCAAGTTGCTACTCAAGGATGTAAGACATGTTCCTGATCTTCGATTGAACTTGATCTCCACTGGCATTCTTGATGATGAGGGATATCACAGTAGCATTGGTAATGGGATTTGGAAGCTTACTAGAGGAAAGGGTGCAATTGTCTTGGCAAAAGGGAAAAAGGAGAATACTCTCTACCGAACTCAAGCAAAGCCTTGCTATGATGAAGATAATGCCGTTGAGCATGAAGTCTCTATGGAGTTGTGGCATAAGAGACTTGGGCACTTGAGTGAGAAAGGCCTACAATTGCTTGCAAAGAAAGAGTTCTTGCCAAGCTTTTCAGGTACCTTGTCTAAATCTTGCACTCATTGTTTAGTTGGCAAGCAACATTGAGTGTCTTTCCATACTTTTCCTCCATCTAGAAAAAATAATGCTCTTGATTTAGTTCACACTGATGTTTGTTTCATGAGTGATAGATCCAATGGAGGTGCTTTGTATTTTGTAACCTTTATTGATGACCACTCTAGAAAAGTATGGGCTTTTGTGTTGAAGAGTAAAGATCAGGTTCTTGATGTATTCAAGAAGTTCCATGCTAGTGTTGAGAGAGAAACTGGGATGAAGTTGAAGGCCATTAAAGCAGACAATGATGGCGAATATCGGGGGCCATTTGAAGAGTATTGCAACTCGTATGGCATCAAGCTTGTGAAGACACCTCCCAAGACACCGCAGCACAATGGTGTAGCAGAGAGAATGAACAGAACCATCTGCAACAGAGTTGTTAGTATGCTCTCTCATGCAAAATTGCCTAAGTCATTTTGGGGAGAGGCAATGAGGACTGCGGTTGATTTGATCAATGTATCTCCTTCCACGGCACTTGATGGTGATGTTCCAAATAGAGTGTGGAGTGGAAAGAATATGTCCTACAAGCACTTGATGGTGTTTGGTTGCAAGGCATTTGTTCATGTGCCTAGAGATGAGAGGTCCAAGCTTGATAGCAAGACTAAGCAGTGTATCTTCCTTGGATATGGGCATAATGAGTTTGGGTATAGATTGTGGGATTTGAAGAACAAGAAGATCATAAGGAGCAGAGATGTGGTGTTCTTTGAAGACCAAAAACTAGAAGACTTTGATGAGATGGAAAAGCCTAGTACTTCTTCCTCTTCTTCTAGTGAGGTACTAGGTGGCCTGAGCACAGTCCCATTTGTCCATGCTGATCGCGGGGGAGATGTGCAGAGTGATGATAGTGACAAAATTGGACATGAGCCCGATGATGTTCCTACAGTTGATAATGATGCACCGGAGCATGTTGATGTGGAGCCACCACCACAACCACAGCTGAGAAGATCATCAAGAGAGCCTCAACCATCTACACAGTATCCATCCAATGAGTGGGTGACAGTTACAAATGAAGGAGAACCAGAGAGCTTTGAAGAGGCCCTGTCACTTAATGATAGAAGAAAATGGTTGGAAGTCATGCAAGATGAGATGAATTCCTTGCATGAGAACAACACTTATGAGTTGGTTGAGTCTCCAAAGGGGAGGAGAGCACTTAACAACAAATGGGTCTTTAGGCTAAAGACGGAAGAAAGTACTTCACAACCAAGGTACAAGGCGAGATTGGTTGTGAAAGGATTTGGTCAAAAGAAGGGGATTGATTTTGATGAAATTCTTTCTCCCGTTGTGAAGATGTCTTCTATCCGGGTTGTCTTGGGTTTGGCTGCCCATTTAGATTTGGAGATTGAACAACTTGATGTGAAGACAGCTTTTCTCCATGGTCAGCTAGAGGAAGAAATCTACGTGAAGCAACCGGAAGGGTTTGAAGTCAAGGGAAAAGAGAACCTTGTATGCAAGCTAAGGAAGAGCTTATATGGTCTTAAGCAAGCTCCGAGGCAATGGTACAAGAAGTTTGACTCCTTCATGATAGATCATGAGTTCAGCAGGACTACCTCTGATCACTGTGTCTATGTCAAGAGGTACTCTGATGATAATTTTACTATCCTCTTGCTATATGTGGATGATATGTTGATTGTTGGCGATGATGCAAGGAAAATCCGAAGTTTGAAGAAAGCTTTGAGTGGTTCATTTGCAATGAAGGATTTGGGACTGGCAAAGCAAATACTTGGCATGAAAATCTCTAGAGACCGAAACAAGATGGTTGTCTCAAGAAAGATACATCGAGAAGATTCTTGATAGGTTCAACATGAGCAAGGCAAAACCGGTGTGTTCTCCACTTGCAGTTCACTTTAGGCTTAGTTCCAAGCAAAGTCCTACAAAACCGGTGCCTTATGCTTCAACCGTGGGTAGCTTGATGTATGCCATGGTGTGCACTAGGCCGGATAATGCCTATGCCGTTGGTGTTGTTAGTCGGTTCATGTCTAACCCGGGTAAAGAGCATTGGTCGGCCGTGAAATGGATTTTGAGGTATCTCAGGGGTACTTCTAGTTTGTGTTTATCGTTTGGCCATGGGAGTCTGGTACTTGATGGTTATACGGATGCAGATATGGCGGGAGATGTTGATTCTAGGAAGTCTACTTCTGGGTTTATGATGACCTTTGTAGGGGGAGCTGTATCTTGGCAATCTAAGTTACAGAAGTGTGTAGCATTGTCTACTACAGAGGCCGAATACACTGCCTTGTCAAAAGGTGGAAAAGAAGTGATGTGGATGCAAAAGTTCTTACAAGAACTTGGTCTTAGTCAAGGCAAGTTTGTTTTGCATTGTGACAATTAGAGTGTCATCCATCTCAGCAAGAACCCAACCTTTGATTCAAGGTCCAAGCACATTGAGGTAAGTATCAATGGATAAGAGAAGCCATTGAGATGAAGCAGCTATGTGTTGAGAAAATCCACACGGATGATAATGGTTCTGATATGATGACCAAGCCATTACCAAAGGAGAAGTTTGTTTTCTGTCGAAAGCAAGTTGGCTTGGTAGAACCCTCCATGTGAACTTGGAGGGGGAGATTTGTTGGGTGGGTCCAAGCTCACTTGGACCAAACCTAACTTTTATAGGGGACTAAAGTGTAAAAGGTGAAAAATTGAGGGACCAAAGTGAAACTTTGGCAAAATTTTGTTTATTTGAATAATTGGTGTGTGTAGGCAGAGCATGCGGACAGAAAAGAAAAAAGAGGCTGGCAGCAAGAAAGGAAAAAATAGAGGAAGAAGAAGGTTTTCTTCTAATCTTTCAAGCCATGATCGGATGGTGATTTCAAGCCCGATCGTGATGAAATTTCAGTATGTTGCTCCTGGTCTCAAGCTCTACAAAGTGAACAGAGTTGATCATTCATAGACTCCATGGTTCTGGTATTTCTTGTATACCCTTTTGCTGAACTTTGTAGTTATTTCTCTCTTGATTAGTTGGAAAAAATCCATCTATATGGTGATGTAGTTGTTGTTGTTGGAGCCAAGACTTGTTGTTCTTGATGTTAAGTTGATGTTGTAGTCTTTAGTATGAGCTAGAGATGAACAATTGATTGTAAGCCCATTATTGTTGATAGTGGAAGATTGGTGGACTTTGTCCCGTGGTTTTTACTCCGTTTTGGGGATTTTCCACGTAAACTCGGTGTGTTATGGTTGTGTTGCTGCTTGCTGCTCATTACTTGATTGCTAGCATTGGAGTTGTTTTAAATTGATATCTCATTTTGATTACACAAAGAGGGGAAATTGATAGTGCCACTGTGTATAATTGGAGTTTTTTCCCAACAAAAAAATGGAAAAATAGTATAAGGGAAGGGAGGAGAGAACTGACTTGAGAAGGACCAACCGACCCACAAAAGAAAGGAATCTTCCTTTCCAAGAGTGCAACTTGGTTTGGAATTTTTTTGTGACTGGTTCCCAATTCTTAGCAAGGCGCATATTCGCACGCAGAGGCAAGCCCAGATATACAAAAGGGAGTTTTTCTACTTTACATAATAAATTGCCAGCCAAGTTATTAACTTCCAAATCTGTCAGATGTATCCCAACTAAGCCACTCTTATGAAAGTTGATGCTAAGGCCAGATAAAATCTCAAAACACCTCAGAACCCTTTTTAAATTCAAAAGAGATTGTTGATCCACCGAGGAGAACAGAAGTGTGTCATCAGCATACTGTAGTATCGACACTGGTAAATCATGAACCATAACAGGTTTAATTAAATCAAGAGAACTAGCTTGTGTGAGAAGGGATGGTAGACCCTCAGCAGCCAAAAGGAACAGAAACGGGGAAAGGGGGTCCCCTTGCTTCAACCCCTTCTGCATACCGAACTCACATGTTGGGGACCCGTTAACCAACACTGATAGGGTCGACGAATGAAGGCAAGTTTGAATCCAGGTTAACCAAAGTTGTCCAAACCCCATCCTTTCCATAACTTGGAGAAGGTAATCCCATGACACAGAATCATATGCTTTACGGAAATCCAATTTCCACACCACCGCTTGCTTTCTCGAAGCCTTCAAAGAATGAATAACCTCTGAAGCAACAAGATGGCAATCAAAAATATTCCTGCCTGCAATGAACCCAGACTGGGTTAAGTTTATCAAGTACCCCATAACCGGCTTGAGTCTCTCTGCTAAAATCTTGGAAATAATTTTATAAATTCCATTTATCAAAGTGATAGGCCTGTATTTGTCAAAAGACTCCGCCACAACCTTCTTTGGTGTAAGAGTAATATATGCAGAAGTGGAACCCTTTAGTAGGTGACCTGAAGAAAAGAAATCTTGCACCAGATCACAAATATCCATCTGTAAAAAATCCCAGCCTCTCTTATAAAAAGAAAAATTGAAACCGTCTGGACCCGGGGCCTTTGAGCGCTATCACATGCCCAAACAGCCTCTTTTATCTCCTCCACTGTAATAGGCCTTTCCAATTGAAGCACCATGTCTTCATCCAACCTGGTAAAGGATAAAGCACCAAGCCTTGGTCAGTGCCTGTGATCGTCAAGGTAAAGATTGGAGAAAAAATTAACAGCCTCCATTTCAATACCATCCGGGTCCGATATCTCATGTTGTCCATTTTTGATGCAATGAATGCCCTTTTTTCTACCCTTGTGGCAAGCAAAGGAGTGAAAAAATTTTGTAATTCTATCCCCCATTTTTCCCCTGGACACCCTTGATTTTTGCCTCCATAAACTCTCCTTTTGCTTGTCACGGATCATCAACGCAGCCCGTGATTCTGCCAACTCTTTTTCTCTCCATAGCCGAAAGGTCTTGGTTCTCAAACAATAGCTCCAACTCGTCAATCTTTTGCTGTAACTTAGACTGATCGGCATCAATATTACCAAAAACACATCTATTCCATTGCGCAAGGTGAGCACGCAACCTACTTAACTTTTTGAGTTGGCAAAATTTCCGTGGAATCTCTTCTTCAAATGTCTGCCACATTCCTCGGAGAACATCTTCAAAGTTCGGGTGCTCCCACCAGCAAGATAAGAATCTAAAGGGTTTAAAACCCCAGTTTAATTTTTCCTGAGTTAACACAATCGGCCAGTGATCTGAAGAACCTCTACTGGCCGATTGCAATGAGAAAGAAGGGAAAGAAATGCTCCATTGTGCCTCTTCCATGGCTCGGTCTATTCGGCTGGCAGCAATGGAGTTAGCCCATGTAAACCTGCGACCTTCCAATGGGAATTCCATTAAAGCAAGTCTGTCCATAAACCTCCGTAGTGCACTGGCACCATGTCTGTCCAGTCGCCCACTTCTCCTTTCATCCGCATGTAGAATTTCATTGTAGTCACCCACCACTAGCCATGGGGAAGAAAAAATTGTTTTCAACGCAGCCAACTTCGATCAAAGGTTGATCCTCTCCTGTAAGTCAATGGGAGCATATACACAACAAAAAGAGAAGGCTTCGTTCACCTGTGTTATTACGCCTTCAACCAGCATAACTCGTTTCGCCCACTAGAGGACCTTGAGGATAGCAAAATGCAGAGCCCATTACAGTATCAATCCTCTCAACCCAATAACGGGTCCAGGATGTCTTCGGCCCGACACAGTGTTGCTTCCCAAACTGCGAGCCCTAAGTTACGTTCTATATCTTCCAAGTCAGATAACAGTGGCTCTTCCAGGGCTTGTAGTTCGTCCGATTCCCATTATATTCAGTATCTTCTTGACCTTTGAGGAGATTTATCGTGGAAAGGGTGGAGGATAGAACTCCTATTTGGATTGATCGAATCAAGGTGTTACTAATTATCACTCTACTCCAAGGCCCGTACGTATCGTAAAAGGGTAGATAGCTAACCCCCAACGACTACTAATTATTTAAAGCCCTCCATTGTTTTTATTTCAATTTATTTGATCTCGCAAACCCAAATTGCAATTTAATATTTTGTTGCCTAAAGATAAAAAATTAGCTAGAGACAATTCCTTCTCTTTGAATCGATCTTATTGGTACAAACAACTATATACTTGCAGATTGGATGCAACAAGGTCTTCTCCGTCCCACTCATGCTACTACACAATTTAATTATATTCTTAATTCTTATACTTTAAGCCTTTAACCTCAACAATTGTTCATGGGACCATTTATAAACTAATCAAATCATACTATATATTAAACATTGTAACACATCCTCTTTTTGCTCCTAGGTGTTACCTCTGAAGAAACCTACTCTCAAATTGGCCTCTTCTAAGAAGAAGACAGTTTATTCGGTCAAGGAGGGTCTCATGCAGACGGGTCTATGGAGTCTGAGTTCCGTCTCCTACAGGTGAGCACAAGTGAGGTTTAATCCTCTTTCTTTGTTTCAATCATTTTATTTATGATTAGATTACTTTGTTTGAATTGCCAGGGTGCCAGAAGGGAATGTTTCCAGCTTTCTGTTAAGGATTTGGTGAGACAGAATTGGGTGGAGATGCTTGTCCTGACTGAAACTCGGGTAAGTGGAAGGACTGCCAATTCGATAGTTCGTAAGATGGGTTTTCCAAATTCCCATCGTATTGAAGCCATTGGTTTCTCTGGTGGCAGTTGGGGGTTGTGGAAGAAAATGGTTGAGGTGACTGTTTTATAGGAGCATATTCAGTTGTTGCTTCTGGCTGTGCATAAGGATAATCGATGTTTCTTGTTTACTGCGGTGTATGGTAGTCCCCATCTGGCTTTACGGAGCTTTCTATGGGCAAATTTATGTAATTTAGCGAGCACCATTTCTCTACCTTGGTTGATTGCAGGTGATTTTAATGCCATTCTTTTGGCGGGTGAGATACGGGGCACCATGGTTGCCACTCGCCGTGGATGTAGGCGTTTTCAGCCCTGTCATGGATGCGTCACCCGGCCTTCTCTCCGTTTATGCAGCAAGTATGGTCGTCAGCTGGGCCAGTGGATGTTTCTCTCTCTCGTTTGTCTTTCCAGCTTTTTGAGTGGCATGTCAATGTCTTTGGTAGTGTACTTAAGCATAAGCGGCTGCTTCTAAGGTAGTTGGGGGGTATTCAGAGGGCTTTAAAGAGACGCCATTCGGACTTCTTAGTTGAGCTAGAGCGGGAGTTACAAGAGGAGTACTCGAAGGTTTTGGCTCAAGAGGAGTTGGTATGGTATCAAAAAGCAAGGACACAATGGATAACTGATGGTGACTGGAATACAGCCTTTTATCATGCCAAATTCATGGTGCGGCGAAGACAAAATCGTGTGGTGGCCTTGCATGACAATTCTGATCAGTGGTGTACGGAGGAGGGAGCCCTTCAGCATTTGGCTCTTACATTCTACAAGAATTTATTTTCTGATGATTGTGTGTTGGCTCCTCCATTTCCGGTTAGAGGTTGTTTTCCCCCTATCTCGCCGGTTTTGTTGAGTCCTTGGGTCTTGGTTTGTTGGAGTTAGAGATTAAACAAGCTGTTTTTGACATTGGCCCGTTGAAGGCCCCGGGCCCGGATGGTTTTCATGCCTTGTTCTTTCAGCAAAATTGGGAGGTAGTGAAAGAGTCTGTTGTTTTGTTTCTCCAGCTGGCATTCGAAGGGGATGGGTGGTCAACCTTCTTAAATGAAACCCACTTGGTGTTTTTACCGAAGGTGGAGCAACTGGAATATATGTCCTAGTTCAGACCTATTGGTTTGTGCAATGTCCGCTACAAAGCACTTACCAAGATTTTGGTGAATCGTTTGAAACCTTTGCTATCTAATCTGATTGCTCATACACAATGCAGTTTGATTCCTGGTAGGCATATTACAGATAATATTGTTATAGCGTAGGAGGTGATGCACACTATGCGCATCCGTGAAAGTCCTCCGGGGATTGTAGCTATCAAGATTGATTTGGAAAAAGCATATGATCGGCTATGGTGGAGTTTTATTCAAGACACACTGGTAGATGTTGGATTTCCGGGTAAATTGGTTAATGCTATTATGCGGTGTATTTCTAACACTGAAATACAGATTATTTGGAATGGGGGCCTCACAGCTGCATTCAAGCCTTCTCGTGGGGTTAGACAAGGGGATCCTTTATCTCTATATTTATATGTGTTATGTGTGGAGAGGCTCAGTCATCTCATTAATGCGGCTGTTAGTGCAGGAAGGTGGAAGCCGGCGTTGCTTAGTCGTGATGGTCCACCTCTTTCTTATATATTCTTTTGCAGATGATATGTTGTTGTTTGCAGAGGCGAGTGTGGACAAGATTCCTGTTATTAACGAGGTGTTGCAGAGGTTTTGTGAGTCATCGAGACAGAAAGTGAGTGGGCCTAAGTCCTAGAAGTTGTTTTCTAAGAAGGTAGCTCCGCGGGTGATAGAGGCCTTTATTGTTAGTTCGGGATTTACTGTGACGAAGGATTTGGAGAGGTATTTAGGTGATCCTTTGATCCACGGCAGGGTTGGGAGGAATACCTATCATCAGGTGTTGGAAACTGTAAATGGAAGATTGTCACAGTGGCAGGGTCATTTTCTGTCTTTAGCTGGACGGCTCACTTTGGCTCAGTCTGTACTATCTGCTCTACCGATTTTTACCATGCAGACAGTTAGGTTGCCCCGATCTCTTATATCTGCAATTGAACAGAAAGTCTGTGGTTTTGTTTGGGTTCTACTGCACAGAATCAGAAGATCCATCTAGCCCCATGGGACCTTGTGTGTACTCCTAAAAACCGGGGGGGTTTGGCCCTGGGATTGCGGCATTTAGATTTACAGAACCAAGCTTTGTTAGCCAAATTGGGTTGGGGGCTTTTTGCTGATCCAAAGGCATTGTGGGTGAGAGTTCTTCGTGGTAAGTATCTGTCGGATTACTCTAAATTCTTGGATATCTTACCCACTTCAAGGGTCTCATCCTTATGGCGTGGTATGGCACATTCTTGGGATATTGTGAAGCAGGGGACAGAGTGGAGTGTTTGTTCTGGTGGTGATATTTGATTTTGGTGTGACTCTTGGGTGGAGGATACTGGGCCTTTGAAGGAATGGGCGTTGGTTCCCATTTCGGAAGCGGACTGGAACAGGCCTGTGTCCGAGTTTGTCTCAAGTACGGGCGTATGGGCGTGGCACCGGTTTTAGTTCCTGCTTCTGGTGGACATTTGCTTGCGCATTGCTGGCATTAGTGTATTGGAAATTTACGAATTCTGGTCGCTTCTTAACTACTTCAGCATATCAACTGGTGGCACCTTTTGATGAGTCGTCAGATCGATTGTTGCCCCTTATTTGGCATTGGATTGGACCACAACGGGTCCATACATTTTTATGGCTCCTTGCTCACGGGGTGCTCTTGACGAATGAACGCAGGTTTCAGCGTCATTTGTGTTCGTCTCCCAATTGTCCTTGTTGCAGGTCGGCGGTAGAGAGTCCTCTCCATGTTATGAGGGAATGTCGCCTCGCTCGGGACGTCTGGGATGGGGTGGCACCTTTTCTTCCTCCGGGGTTCTTTTCGTTCACAAGCATTAAACATTGGTTGGAGTTCAATTTGGCTGCAAAGCATTTTATTTTTTGAGGAAATCCTATGGGGGTTGTGGTTCGGGGTATCGTGTCAGAAGTTATGGTATTGGAGGAACGGCTTGGTGTTTGCAGTGGACAGGGCTCCCTTCATTCCAAAAGAATGCATTCATGCGTTCTGTAAGGAGGTGTTGAGAGCTTCGGTGTCTCCTTCGGTGGCCTCTTCAGGTCCTCATTCTAGTCACCATGCTTCAGATTTACGGTGGCGGGCGCCATCTACAGGGTGGGTAAAGCTCAATTGTGATAGAGCTGTGTCACAACTGGGGAGACGGGCAGCCGCAGGAGGGGTTCTTTGCGGTGCTGCTGGGTTTTGGATCCAGGGCTTCGCTCTTAATATTGGGTACTGTTCCGTTATTAATGCTGAACTCTGGGGTTTGTATGTGGGTTTGCAGTTAACTTTTGATATGGGGTTCAAATTTGTGGAGGTTGAGGTTGATTCGTTGGAGATTGTTCGTCAGTTAACGCAACCGGAGTTGTTACCACGCTGCGGAGGCCACTGTTTCGGGTTGTCCGGTCTGTGCTTCAACGTTCTTAGACGGTTCGTCTGTGACATGTCTTCCGGGAGTCTTACAAGTGTGCTGATTGGTTGGCCAAGTTTGCTTTTCAGTGCCCCTTCAGTGTGACTGTGCTTCAGGAGGTCCCTACGGGTTGTTTAGCGGTTGTGTTGGCTGATCTATCTGGTTCCGCTAGTTCTTCTTGTAACGTTGTTTAACATCTAGTTGTATTCATTCACTCTCAAAAGAAAAAAAAAACATTGTAACACATGTAGTTGTATAGGATATTTTGAGCACGATCTTACTTAAACAGGATCTGTTTATAGGATCGTACATCTATGTCCTTGATTACCAAAGATGTTAACATTGAGCACAATCATCATGCAGAGAAATTTTATGATAAAGACTCTCCACGTTTAATTATGACTATATTAGGAATAATTTAAAATGTATATCGAATGTGTAGATTTACTTTCTAAATAAAACGCGGTAAATTAGGAAAAATAAATAAACCTTAGGAGGGTAAGAGGGAATCTTTATGATAATTTAGAGAAATAAATAAACCTACAAAGAAAAATAGAATCTTTGCTATAAAATTGAAGATGAAATTTACTCTTGATAGTAATAATACAAGCTTGAAGGTGGATTAATGCATGAAAATATCCCTTAACTTTATATTTTTCACCACTATTATCCTTAAAAAAAATATTGGGTGATTTATGTCCCTAAACTTGTGCCTAACCGAGTGTAATGGTCTATTTCCCTGCAGTAATCGGTTTCGGATGTGGGACCTATCTATTGTTGAATATTTTTTTTCCCACTTTCCTGTATTCCACGTCAAAAAAATATAACAAAAGAATCAGATTCGACCAGTTATTTCCCTTAAAAATGTTACTTTCCTTTTTATAAAATTTTCTTTCCTTTTTGTTTTTCTTTCTCGTCTTTACTGTTGTCACCTTAGTAATAAAAACAAATAAATTCAGTCAATGATTACCCTTTTCAAATTTTTCTTTACTTTAAATTTTTTTCCTTTTTTCTCAATATGCCTTTGCCTCCGTGTCTATTCCCAAAACTTCATCTTCTCCAATATCAATTCTTTAAATCCCTCCCACCATGGGTCACAAAAAAACCCTCCACCGCCGTTGTCCACCCTCTCCACCTTTCTCGCTTGATTTTTTTTTTCACAAAAAAAAGCCACAAATAAATTGATTGGAAGATCCATTGCCGTGAAAACCCTCCACGGCCACGGCCGCTGTCCACCCTCTCCACCACTCTCTCTTGTTTTTTTTTTCACAAAAAAAGCCACAAATAAATTGATTGGAAGATCCACTTCCGTCGTGGGTTATGAAAATCCTCCACCGCCGCTGTCCACCCTCTCCACCACTCTCTCTTGATTTTTTTTTCACCGAAAAAAGCCACAAATAAATTGATTGGAAGATCCATTGCCGTCGTGGGTCAAGAAAATCCTCCACTGCCGCTGTCCACCCTCTCCACCACTCTCTCTTGATTTTTTTTTTCCACCAGAAAAAAGCCACAATTAAATTGATTCGAAGAAAAGCCGGGTTCGCCATCAAATCCCTCTTCTCTGCGTCCACCACAAGCCTCACAGTCCTCTCCATCTCCTTCTTTCTTTCCACTACCATACAATCGGCCTTTGGTGGCACCGCCACCACACCACCACCACGACCACCAAAACCAACCACGAAGCGCATCAACCGGTATGCCTCTCCTTTGGTTTACCCGGTGGCAACAGTGGAGTAGTAAAAGATTTGGGAGGAGATGGCGTCAGTTCTATTGTTAGCAATGGGAGAAAACAAAAAACTATTATTGGTAATGGGTGAGGAAACGTGGGTGGAGGAGATTAGAAATATGGAGGAGGAGATACGATGGGAATGTAGGAGAGGGGCTAGGGGTTTTTAACAAATAGTCTAAGGCCCATTTTTAATTTCAATTTTGTTTTAATTCCAGTACCCTTTTTAATTTTTCCTAAAACACATCTGACGTGGAATAGTAAAAAGTCAAAAAAATAATTTTCGTTGCATACTGAGTGGGCCCCACCTTAAAAACCGGATGTTGTAGGGAAATGGACTACTACACTCGGTTGGGCACAAGTTTAGGGACATAAATCACCAAATACTTTCTCTAGGGACAACAGTAGTGAAAAATATAAAGTTAAGGGACATTTTCATGCATTAACCCGCTTGAAGGTAATACAACTTTGATAATATTTTTTTTTATAATAACTTTGATAATATTATTAATAATGAAGAATAATTAAACTAAAATTAGGGGAGCTTGAGAAGAGAGGTTAACAATATAAAGAAATTTAGGGGAATTTACAGTTGGAGACTGGAGGATAAAAATACATAAATATGATTAATCAATCAAATGGATGTTACGTAAAATAAGATAAAATTAAGATTAAGACGAAAAGAATTATCGAAGATAAATGGCCAAAGAGATGAATCCGAGTGAAAGTTATGTGTAAGGATAAAATATTTACTAGAGGTAAATTAGGATACAATAAAAATTAATTTTAATGGACGATAATAATGACATTTACTTACATAACACCCTCAAAAATATTTTATTAACATAAAGAAAGATTTCACAACTAATCAAAGAATCTCTATAATAAAATTTCCTACCATGTGGGTATTGGTATTTAGTTTTTTTTTTTTGTGAAAAATTGGTATTTAGTTTTCGATCAAATTAGGTTTAGCCCAATTGAATTTTTAAAGGGTAAAAAAGACAGTGCACGGCAAAATCAGTTTGCCGACATAAGTATACTATACCAACATGTTTTTGGTGTGGTTCTCTGAGGGGGGGAAAAAAAAAAAACATGAATTTGTTGTTTGGGAAAACAATGGTAGTGTGCGGCTGAAAACAAAAAGCAGTGTGTGTGTGGCAACGGCCGAAAATAAGTGGTTGCAGCTGTATCTTGAAAAATGTTTTAAGACTTGTGTAAGTCTTTTTGAAGGATACCCAACCCAATTTGTGGGTATAATTCTTCCAGGAGGATTTTGCTGATATTTTTTTATTAATGAACGGAGGCAATTTTAAAGTCATACCACAATAAATTGTTGTGTCTTGCTTTGTTTTATTGGCGATTTTTTGCAATTTTTCCTAATAACTGAAATTCGGGTTTGATAAATGTTCACAACGGCAGTTATAGAGGCATAAAGTTTGAGGTTGAGCCCTTTGATGGCAAGAATGATTTCGATGTTTGGCAAAGCAATGTTAAAGACCTGTTGGTTGGAGTAGGTGTTGACAAAGACGTAAGGAGATAAATACACCCGTACAAGTAAAGATATCATGGGGGTTATGGAAAACAATAGTAGTGTGCAGAAAATAAAAAGCAGTATGTGTGGCAACGGCGTGGAGAGAAACCAATAGATGCAGAAACTTTTTTAAGGCTTGTGTAGTTTTTCCTATACCCAACCGGATTTCTGTGTGTAATTTTTCTTGAGAGGATTTTGTACCAACATTTTCCATTCTGAAACTTTGTAGTTCATGGATATAGGCAAGTTTAAGGTAGGCGGATATTAAATTATTTGTCTCATTTAATTTTATTCGCCATCTTTGTAGTTTTTGGCAACAACTGGGTATGTTAGACTTATGAGTAACAATATTATTGTAATTTTGAAGGTTAAGAAACTATAACCGAGACTCGTACATACGTCCTTCAAAACAATGACATACTTCAAGAAACTGAGCTTAGTATGTAGCATTGAGGAGAACCTTAGTAGCCTTATCTTGAATCAGCTTCCATAAGCCCTCCACATGACGTTCTTCAGTTAATGTAGACCCAACAGCACAAC
>JAKUCV010000722.1:0-20439 GCA_028386065.3 Turnera subulata
GGAAATGAATTCACCATAAAGCTCATCAAATGCATTTTGTAATTCCTCATACGTAAAATTCTCATTTGAAGGAGTAGTACTTACCTCTTCCGGTTCTTCCCTTGCCATGAGACATAGGTTCGCCGTTTCTTCTTCATCACTATCGGATGATTCGTCACCGGAGTCGCCTCCCCATGATATGTATGCCCTTTGCTTCTTGAAGGACTTCTTCTCCTTTCCTTCCTTTGCTTTGGGGTATTTGGGCTTGATGTGCCCACTCTCTCCACACCCATAGCATTTGGGTGGTCCGGACATCTTTCTTCCTTTCTTTACAAATTCCTTCTTCATGAATTTGTGGAATTTGCGGATGACAAGTCCGAGTTCTTGATCATCGTCACTAGAGTCCGATTCAGTGAGTTCTTGTGTCTTCTTGGAGGTGGAGGCTTTAAGAGCTATTGTTTTCTTCTTTGGTTCCTGCATAGAAGGCAAAGAGGGTTTAAGAACGGTAGTTTCATAAGTTATAAGATTACCTCTTAGGCTATCAATCGTTGTGTTGTTGATGCCGATGTTTTCGTAGATGGCATCCGCCTTTGATCCCCATTCGGGAGTGAGACTTCGAAGAACTTTTCTGACCAAGTCCTTGTCGGAGTAAACCTTCTTGAGAGCATGAAGCTCATTTATGATTTTGGAGAAGCGGTCGAACATTTCCTCAATTCCTTCATTCTCCTTCATACGAAAGAGTTCGTAATCAGAGGTGAGGGAGTCGATTTTAGCCTCCCGAACTTGATCGGTTCCTTCGTAGGTAACCTCCAGCTTATCCCACATTTCTTTTGCGGTTGTGCAACAAGAGATTTTTCGATAATCGTTGGGGTTGACAGCACAATAGAGCATGTTGATTGATTTGGCATTGTTTTCAACCAATACAATGTCTGCAGCATTGTACTCCTCCTCCGTCTTTGGCACTTCGACTTCACCAACTTTTTTCTTCGGAATTTGCTCTCCAACCTTCATGATTCGCCAAAGAGCATAGTTGCTGGATTGGAGGAAAATTCTCATCCTCTCCTTCTAGTAGCTGTAATTTGTGCCATCAAAGTACGGTGGACGGACGGTTGAATGTCCTTCGAGAATTCCTGCATGATTACTTGAAGAAGCCATGGAAGATTTCCTCTCAAACGGTTAAGTCTTCAGAGAGTTAGGCTCCGCTACCAATTGTTAGAACAATGACCCTTCGCTAGAGGGGGGGGTGAATAGCGATAATCGAATTGAAAACGAAATAGGCAAGAATTGAATGCGGAATTGAATGATAGAAGGACACAAAAGATTTTATACTGGTTCACACACAACTAATTTGTGGCTAATCCAGTCCTTCAAGATACACTTGAAGAGTTCACTATCTACCGTTAAGCTTCCGGGTGCTTAACAAACCGTTTACAGCCTAGGAATTCTAATCACAAGAATCCTACACACTTGCATGAAGATACCTCACTTCAAGACTTCTCTCAAGGAAAGAAAATCACTCTTCCTATGAGTAGCTACAAGGGAACAAACCTCCCTTTCAGTGTATGAACAACACTATAAAGTTTACTCAAACAAAAGCTCTCTCAAGAGTAGGTATGAGTTACAATTAAGCTCTAATAAGGCAACTCTCAACAATCTCAAAGGAATTGGCTCTTAAACTTGATTGAATGTTTTGCAATGAATGATGAATGAATAGAGAGTTGATTAGTTTTGAAACACAGCTGAAAATGCTCAATATGTAGCTCTGAAAAGTCATGGAGCCGTTTGAAATCCACCCAAGAAAACACCTTTAAACAAAGCTTAGTGGGTGCTGAAAAGTTGTCTGCTACAACGGCAGAACATCGATGTTTTGCCCCTAAACATCGATGTTTTAGCCAACAATTTTAAATAATTGTTCCAACGGCTAGTAGAACATCGATGTTGTATTTTAGAACATCGATGTTTGAAAACTCAACATCGATATTCTTCAATCCAACGTCGATGTTTTTTGGCTTCGCAAAAATATGATGAAAAAGGGTCTATGCCAGAACATCGATGTTGGAAAACGAAACATCGATGTTTTGTGCAACATCGATGTTTAATTGGCCAACATCGATGTTTTTTGGCTTCGGCAAAATTTTATTTCAAAGACAAGTTTTCATGAACATCGATGTTGGATTGTAAACATCGATGTTTTGACCAACGGTCACAAGAACATCGATGTTTTGTATTTGGTTGAGTACTTGTTTGCTTGATTTCTTTTTGCTTCATCTTGGTTATGATCTTGGTTTGTCATTTATCAAAACCTGTAATAAATGAACCATGAAGACATAGGTTCTAACAATTTCCCCCTTTTTGATAATGACAAACACCTAGAAGTATATGCTAATGTTTATAACATAGAGATGATTCCTCCTATGTTTTACAAACTGTAATTCCCCCTATCTTGTTGCATATACTTCTTCCTATCAGTACTGTCTGTTCTATCATCAAGAATAGTTCTGGCACGTATTTACCGTGTTCGGTAAATACGGGAAGGGGCGCTTCACCCAAGTCATCCCAAATCCATCCTTAATCTATGTCGAAAAAATATAGAACATCAGAGAAAAATCAGTAAACAAGTCAAAGCCAAATCTTTAGCCAAATCTTTTGATTCATCTTTGCTTTCTATATTTGGTAAGTTAAAACTCATTGCTCTTCTATGTTTGGGTAAGGTTAAAACTCTCATCTTTTTCTTGTGTCCTTATGTTAAACCTACTTTTGATGTCAAAGTATTGGACTTTGTAGTAACAGGTTGAGTTCAGTGATATTGGTTTATTGAAATTGTGTTGTCGGTAGTAGTCCCACCTCACAAAGATGATACATCGAGCCGTGGAGAGAGATTAGTTCAGTAGTCGACTAGGATACTCTTCTAGTACAAAAAAAAAGTGATATTGGTTTATTTTATTTTGTCCCACCTCACAAGGATATGAAAATTTGTAGTCGACTAGGATACTCTTCTAGTACAAAAAAAAAGTGATATTGGTTTATTTTATCCTGAAAATTTGATATGAACAAGTTTCTTGGTGGTTATGAATACAAGTAATAGTTAAATCTAAACAATCAAAGAGAACAACTTTTTGCATAAATTTTATTATTATGAATGTGGAGGACGAAACTATTAGCTACGAAAAACAGGTGATGTCGCTCTTGTTTTTCATTCAAATTAATTTCATTCATAGCAAAATTAGGCTAGGGACGGACCCAGTTTGGTTTAACAGTTGCATTTAGTCAATTGTGCAAACTACTACTACTATTGCACTATACATTTGACATTCTATAATTTTTAAAAAATAAAATTGTTATTAAAATTTAAATTATGTTATATAAAATAAACCAAAAAAAATTAAAAATAATAAAAATTTTAATTTTGATTGGACCACCTCATCCTTGGGTTTGGTACCCCAAGCCTAAGTACCATAGAATTCTCCTTAAACAATATATTTCGAATTGGCTAAGTTATCCTCGGTAGCTTTCATTTAATGGAATGACATATGTGTAGGCCCAAATAGGCTAAGAGGGGGGTGAATTAGTCCCTTTGTCGCTTAAGCTCTGATTTGGCACTAATGATGCCGAATCTGTCTTGAATCAGATTTTGCAGATTAAGAACACTAAGACACACACTAATGCAAAATTAAGTGAGTAAGGTTAGAGAAATATGCACAGCAGTTTAGAGTGGTTCGCCACTAAGGACTACATCCACTACTCAAGGAGTCCACCTTGAGATTTCTAACCTTCACTATATCTTGGCTTTTTGGGGTTCAACAACAACCTTTTACAAGCTTTTTCCTATGCTAAACTCAAACCTATCACTCACCACAAACGTCCCCGGTTTGTTGAATCCCACCTTAGCAAACTAATACCAAGTTCCCACTAAGGTGCTTCTGATCTCACAGCAAAGAATCTTCAATGACAATGTCAAGAAGACGTACAATTAAGCTCAATACTCTAGCCTTTAAGATATCACTTAGGCTCTTTTGGAGAACTACAAGTGTAACTCAAGTAGTATAACTTCAAGATTGCGTAATGGCAGCTCTAACTTGAGTTCTTTAGTCTTCCTTCAATTTATAGAGGCTAGGGGAAGTGGTAGCCTCATCATCCAACGACTAGCTGTCACTTTCTGCTACCTCGAGATTTGGCATCATTGGCGCAAAAAAGTTCATCGCTCCAATTCAAGAAAGTGGTCTGCACACGCTGAGCCGCAGCCTATGTTTGATTCTCTTAGGTTGGACTGAATCATAATGAGTCTTTGTGAGAGCTTTGAAGCCCTTTAAACAAACACTTGCAGAACAGAGAGAAACAAACTTGCGGGTTTTGTGCTCATAGGAGCACCTCCAACAGATGGCTCCCAAGTACAAGAAAGTCAGTCAAGGCTTAGCTGACTCCTAGGTTTGAAGATCCTAGGAAGCTTAGATTGGAATCTAACCCTCGTGAGACCTGCTCAGATTCTTACTCCAACATTTTCTGAGTTAAACTAGGCTAGATACCAGGTTTATAGAGCATGGGAGCGTCTACAACAAGTTGCTTCAATCTTCTAGAAAATCAGCATAGGCTGACTGGGTACCTATGTTTGAGGATCCCAAGTCGGGGCTAAATAGAGATGAATCTTTGAAAGTTCTGCCCAGATCACTAAACAAATATTTTCTAGGTTTATTCAAGCTTAATTTCCGTTTCATAGGGTATGGGAGAATCTCCAACAAATGCCTCAAAGTTGTATGAAAAGCAATATGGTCCAAGGCATGAAAGAGACTTAGACTTAATAAAATAATACCCTTAGCACACATACCAATCCCACTAACCTCAAACTTTATAAAATCTGATTTCATTATTTAATTCAAGGGTTTGGGTGGTGGATTAAAATATTCATAAGCCTAGTTTGTCATTAATCAAAATCAATTAAACATATGGTTAGGTAATTAGGTTAATTCACTAATTAGCTCTAATCATCTAATTAATTAATCACTAATGCACATGTTAATTACCTTAACCCAACATTCTCCCCCTTTTTGATGATGACAAACTTATATGAAAAAAACAAGCAAGTGAGGGTTTAAAACCGATTTAATGTTTAAGCTTCCCCTCAACCTATGACTCTCCCCCTAAATCTATGCTCCCCCTATCTTAAAGATTTTTCCAAATTAAGCACGAATCAATTGAGGAACAGAAATAGGTTAGAGTAATAATCGATATCAATAAGTGGAAGCATCGACAATATAATCATGCATTGATATCGAAATTATCAACCATCATTGTGTGTTTTTCTCACACACCACTTTTCTCCCCCTTTTGGCATCACCAAAAAAAATGATACACGGGAGGAAAAGATCATAAACCTGCATAGAGATCAAGTAATATACCGAAATAATAGAACATCATAGATATAAAGCATAAAGATGTTCAAACAGAAATTCAAACGATCTGGCATCAGCAGTGCCAAAACAAACCAGAAAGCATAATATCCAGAAACATTCCAAAATAAACGAACTAGAACATAAACAGAATTGAAACATGATGTAGGCAAGTCTATGAGAATGCATGAACCTAAAATAGGGCATCAGATCTAAAGAAAGGTCACTCAGTGGTCTCATCATCATCAGCAGCTTGATCGGTGGAAGAATCAGAGGCAGAAAACCTATTCGGGTTTGGAGCAAATCGCTTCACCAACAACTCCAACTGTGTCTTCTGCATCTCCATGATTTTCACAACCATCCCATTGACTTCCAGAAGATCATCCCTAACATCCTTAACCTCATCCGTCAAAGCCTCAATTCTAGCATCCATGGAAGAACTCGGTTGTGTCACATAAAACAGCCCCTGCTTATTTTTCTTAAGCTGCATTCGAGAGAGAATGGATGTAACCATAGCTTCTGATCTGATTGGAAGATGTGCATTTGTTGGCACCATATTCTCCTTCTAAGCAATATGGGTGATTAAGTGCCCATATGCCCTTCCCGAGTACTCTCTCATGTGATGGAAGATGGTATATGCATAATCAACAGGGCTATTTGTCAACAAACACCCAAGCAGCCACATGTCGTATGTCTTAAAGTCATTCAAATGTCCATGTCGAGGAATGAGGACGCGGGTGATGAAGTACAGAAGGGCTCGGTGATTTGGAGACAGATCATCATATTTCCCGTACTTACTTGCCTTTCCAAAGAGGAGCTTTCTTTGCTCAGCAGTGCTAGGTGTATTGGGAATAGGAGTAGTAACCCCTGAGGCAGTATTGTAGTACTTCACCCTAGCTGCTTTCCCTTTAGGAAGATTCAACAAAACTCGAATGGAATCACGAGTGACATAGACAGATTTTCCGCAGATCAAGCTATGAACTCCAACAACAAGACCATCTTCATCTACCTTAGGGATCATGTTGTAGTAGAAATCCTCGACCAACTTTTCATGCGCAGGCACATTGATAAGGGCCAAGTCCATTAATTTGGACCTCTCAACAATTTAAAGCAGCCCTGATCCTCTCACATCATCAAAGTGCACAACGGTACTTTTGAGAAATTTGAAACTAGTACCTATGATTCCTGGTGCTTCTTTGATCCCTGCATTCTTTGATGAACCAGCAGTAGTGTGGTGAGATTTTCTGTGCTTTTTAGCCACATTCCCTTGCTTGTTGAGATGAACAATCAGTGGATCCTGATCCTCTTCATCTTTGGCTTCATTCTCCTCTTCAACCTCTTCATCATCTTGAGGTTCAGATGTGGGAATTCCATCATCATCAGCTTGAGTATCAACAGGTGAAATCTCTTCTCTGCCCTCATCTGAGCTATCTTCTGAAGAATCAACCTCATAAACCACTTTCTCTTTACCTTTTCTGGAGGCTGGAGGTCGCATTCTTTGATCAATAGTGCTTTCTCGCACATTTCTCAGTTTCGGCATTGCTGATGCCATAAGTTTCTTCTCTGTAGGTGGTGGAGGTGGAGCCTTGTGAGTAGGCTCGGGTTGAGGAGTCTTGACTGAATGAGAGGCATCCTTTCCTTGAGCAGCCTTCTCGACATCTGATCTGTGTATTACAGCATGATCGTTAAAGACCTTCTTGGCTGTCTCCTTGGTGCGGTAAGTCTTTTGGAAGACATATTTCCTCTTGATGGGGAATTTTTGTGAGAGAGGTATGTCATCATCGGACATGATCTTTTCGGAAGAATTGACTTTCTCCACAGTTTCTTCTTCTTCAAAAGCAGCAAGAAAACCCTCTGGTAGAATAGGGTGAGCCAGATTGTTCTTGAATTCATCTAGAACTCTATCAATAAGGTGTAAAGGCACAACATCTTGGACCATGAGCTTCCTCTGTGCTTCAAATGTCCCAATTGGATCTTCCACTTCTTTGGACATCTTATACTCACTCATGGTGTTGTTTATGCTTGCAATAATCTCTGCCACCATGTTCTCATTGTCAGTAAGAGGTGGATCCTGAGGATTCTCCGGATTTTCAAGGTCTTCGACAATTGCAGGGTTGTCTTGTAGAGGACCTTGATTCTCTTGTTGTTCATATGGAATTTCAGGTTGATTCGACACCGGTGCTGCCATATCAATATTTGATTCGTACACCTTCCTCTTCTTTGGAGGTTGTAATTTGAGTGGGCTAGAACTGAGTTCTTTGGTTGCTATCAATGTGGGAGTAGAGAGGGTTTTTCTCTTTGAAGTAGAGATAAGAGAAGATGATTTTGAGTGAAGGTCGGTTAAGGGTTTTATCTTAACCCGAGCTATTGGTTTCCTTCCTTTTTTAGCAACTCTAGAATTAATGCCCACTTTTCTCATGATTAAAAGGTAATCATGAAAGGTGGTAGTTACCAAGTGGGAATGGATTTGATTGGGTAACGGACAAGGATTGGGTTATTATATATGGAAGTGGGTTTAATGTTAATAACCGGTAGGTTTGGTCTAAGGATAAGGAGAGGCAAGGAAACTTGGCGGGTAAAAGAGTTCTTCCACGCATGAAGCTCATTTTCTGATAGCCGCCATTGCACCGGATTTCACGCACACACAGCACACATCTCCTCTCTCTTCTTCACTTTTCTTTCTCTATCTAGCTTTTTAGCATGAAATCAATTAACAATCTTCGTCCCCCAAAAACACGTTGCTTCTCTCCATAAAATCACGCAACCGAAAATTCAGGGAGATACCAAAATTGTCTTCAATCAACCCTGCAGCCCTCTTATATTTCAATTTCTTTCCATATCTGTAGACCAATCAAACTCCCTCACATCCCATAATTGATTTAGCCCGAGTAAATTACTTCCCAGTTGACTTTTTCCCAATTTTCCAAAACTAAATCATGTCAAGCAGTCCCACATATCTTGCTCATCTTTTCTTGAGTCGTAGCCTCCTTTCAAAGGACTTAGGATATGCTAGAACCAAATCAAATTTGCAGCAGATTTTCCTTCTCTTCTTCTTCCACTTTCCAGCAAACTCGATGATGATTTATGTGACTTCTTTTTGACATATCATCACAGCCCATGCATATGCCTAGTGAAGTGTGTGATTGTGATGCATGATTAAGCATAATTTAAGGAAGGATAGTACCTGATTATTTAATCGGTTTGAGGAGGATTGCACATTCCAAGCTCCAACTGAATCTTGTTGAATTGCTCTTCCTTCAAAGGCTTAGTAAAAATATCTGCTAGCTGCCTTTCATTTTGGACAAAATCAAGCGTTACATCCTTCTTAAGAACATGGTCTCTAATAAAGTGATGCCTTATTTCAATGTGCTTTGTTCTTGAATGTTGAACTAGATTTTTAGTAAGATTAATAGCACTTGAACTATCACAAAGAATCGGCACACTTGTAAACTTCAGACCATAATCAAGTAATGTTTGCTTCATCCAAAGGATTTGTGCACAACAAGAACCAGCAACCACATGCTTGGCTTCGGTGGTGGATGTTGCCACAGAATTTTATTTCTTACTTGCCCATGAAACAAGACATTGACCTAAGAATTGGCATGTACCACTGGTGCTTTTTCGATCAAGAATGCATCTAGCAAAGTCAGCTTCAGAGTACCCAATTAATTCAAATGCATCAGTTCTAGGATACCAAAGTCCTAAAGATGGAGTTCCTTTTAAGTATTTAAAGATCCGTTTTATAGCACGCAAATAGGACTCCTTAGGACATGCTTGGAATCTGGCACATAGATAAACACTGAACACTATATCAGGTCTAGTAGCAGTGAGGTAAAGAATGTTTCCAATCATACCTCTGTAGGTCTTTATATCCACATCTTTACCTTGTTCATCTTTGTCTAGCTTAGTTGATGTGCTCATTGGAGTTGGACACGTTTTGGCACCATCCATGCCAAATCGTTTCAGTAACTCCCTGGTGTACTTTGCTTGACTTATGAATATTTCATCTCTTTGTTGCTTGACTTGGAATCCGAGAAAGAATGTTAATTCTCCCATCATGCTCATCTCGAATACACTGTGCATCAACTTTTCAAATTCTTTGCACAAAGTGTCGTTAGTAGCACCAAATAGTATGTCATCCACATAAATTTGAACAATGATTAAGTCACTCTTAAGATGCTTCACAAAGAGAGTAGAATCAACTTTCCCTCTAGTGAAGCCTTGTGTGGTTAGGAATGTACTTAACCTATCATACCAAGCCCTTGGAGCTTGTTTTAAGCCATAGAGTGCTTTCTTTAACTTGAACACATGATCTGGGTGTTCAAAGCTCTCAAATCTGGGAGGTTGTTCAACATACACTTCCTTCATGATGAATCCATTTAGGAAACACTCTTTACATCCATTTGGTAGAGCTTGAATCCTTTATGTGAAGCAAATGCCAAAAGCATGCGAATTGACTCAAGTCTTGCAACGGGTGCAAAGGTCTCATCAAAGTCAATTCCTTCCTCTTGGTTGTATCCTTGAGCAACAAGTTTGGCTTTGTTTCTTGTGACATTTCCAGCTTCTTCTAGCTTGTTTCTAAACACCCATTTGGTTCCAATTATGGGATGATCACATGGTCTTTCCACCAACTCCCAAACATCACTTCTTTTAAATTGGTTTAGCTCCTCTTGCATAGCTATAATCCAATTTTTATCATTTATGGCATCTGCAATGTTCTTTGGCTTTATTTGTGAGAAAGGCCTGGTGCGAGTTGATACTCTTCTTGTTGGATCTCCAATGGTGGCATCTGTTGAAAGACCTTTCGGCACCTTTGATGCCAAATGTGGTTGCACTCCGCTGGATGGATGTTCTTGCTCAAGTGCACTCACTTCATTAGGTGGATTTGAATTCTCAGGCCTGTTGTCTTCCTACTTTTCAATTTCCTGAACAGTTGTAGTCTGAGGTTGTGGATTTTGATTGTCCATATCTACAATCTCCTTGGAATTGTTAGTAGTAACAAACTCATCAAAGACAATATGCATAGATTCTTCCACCAATAATGACCTCTTATTATACACTCGGGATGTTTACTTTTTGTTGAATAACCAAGAAACATTCCTTCATCAGATTTTGCATCAAATTTACCAAGTGCATCCTTTGTATTCAATATAAAGCAATTTGACCCAAAAAGTTTAAAATAGCTAATGTTAGGCTTCTTATCATTCCAAAGCTCATAAGGGGTCTTTTCAAGTGCGGATCTAATAGACACTCTATTAAGGATATAGCATGCTGTATTTACTGCTTCAACCCAGAAATAAGTCGGTACATTATGCTCATTTAGCATGGTCCTTGCCATTTCTTGCAAGGTTCGATTCTTCCTCTCAATAACCCCATTTTGTTGTGGAGTTCTAGGAGCGGAAAAGGTATGATCAATGCAATTTTCTTCACAGAAGTGGTTAAAGATAATATTGTCAAATTCACCACCATGATCACTTCTAATCTTAGTTAACTTATACCCTTTCTCATTTTGCAACTTTCTAACTAAGGATGCAAACTCATGAAGAGCATGATCTTTTTGAACTAGAAAGATTACCCAAGTAAACCGTGAATAGTCATCCACAATTACAAAGGTATATTGCTTACCTCCTAGACTTACCATCCTCATTGGCCCGAAAAGTGCAAGGTGTAGAAGTTCCAATGGCTGGGATGTAGACAGAACCTTCTTAGGCTTGAAAGAGCTCTTGGCTTGTTTGCCAAGTTGACAAGCTCGGCATACACTTTCTTTCTCAAACTTCATTTGTGGAAGTCCTCTTACAAGCTCATTCTTTAGCAAGTTTGACATAAGCTACATGTGAGCATGTCCTAACCTTCTATGCCAAAGTTCGAGTGCTTCTGTGCTAGCACTAAAACACTTATTTATGGGGTTAGCAACATCACATATATTGATTTAGTATAGGTTTCCTTGTCTTCTTCCCGTAAGAATGGTATCATTATTATCAAGATAAGTTACCGAGCATCCATTAGCTTTAAAGGTTACTTTGCAGCCTCGGTCACATAGTTGACTTATACTCAAGAGATTGAATTTTAGATTATCAACTAATAGCACATGTTCAATCATAGGATCCTTACCAACATTACCAATACCAAGTACTTTTCCCATTGATTTTTCACCAAATATGGCAGATCCTTTGCTTGTCGAATAGAGGGATGTGAACATAGATGGATCTCCGGTCATATGTCTTGAGCATCTACTGTCAAGCACCCACTGATCCCTTTTTTCCTGTAGAATGATTAGGTCTTAGGTACCCACACAAGCTTGGGTCATTGGATGTCAGTTTTGGTACCTTTTGGTACCCACATAAACTTTATAGGACAATTCTTCTTTCTAAATATGCAATTCTTGAGACTATGTCCATGTCTACTACAATAATGACAAGTAATGTGATTCTTATTTTTCTCATATATCTTAATGAGCTTATTTTTATATTCAGATACACTTCTATGAGAGTATAGTGTACAACTAGGAGTTTTCTTGTTCTCAAAGACATTGTGTGTTGCTCCTAAACTAACCTTTTGAAGAGTGTGTCTTTGCTGTCCAAGAATCATGTCTAGACCTTTACTTCCTGACTCGAATTTCTTTAATATATCATCTAAGTATACACAGTATCTGGTTAGCCTATTGTTTTCTTTAAGAGCTTTATCATATAGCTCCTAGTTAGCCTTACTTTTTGCTTCATGCTCATTATAGGCGCTAGTCAGTGTATCACATTTCGTTTTGGCATCACTGATGCCAGATGTACATGAAATCAGTTCTTCACTCAATTTATCACTCTTAGCTTGTTGATCTACTTTTTCATATTGTAAAGCTTGTATTTTCCTTTTAAGTTGAACATTTTCTTTTGCCATTTTCTTAAAGCTTATAAATAACTCATCATATGCATCTAGCATATCATCAAATTCAAAATCAGAAAAGTCAGAATTTGATACCTCATTTTCGCATCTTGCCATGAGACATATGTTGGCAGCGTCTTCTTCATCGGAATCACTTGTGGAATCCAGATCATCCCATGCTGCCATTGCCTTCTTTGCTTTGCTCCTTGAAGCATCATACTTAGGTTCTCTTTGCAATGGGCAGTCAGCTTTGATATGACCAGGGCGATTACATCCGAAGCAAAGAGGTCGTTCCTTCTTTGATTCTTCGATCTTAATTCCCTTTTGGTTTCTTCTTTGGTTCCTTGTTTTCATGAACCTAATGAACTTCTGTGTGACTAGAGCAATGTCTGAATCACTTTCAGAGCCATTCTCATTTGCATTTAAAGCTAGCTCTTTCTTCTTCTTGGTTTTCTCTTCAAATTTTGAGCCATGCACAATGAGGCTGCCCATGAGTTCATTGTAGGTGAGGATATTCAGATCTTTAGCTTCCTCTATGGCTGTTACTTCAGGCTCCCATTCATTTGGAAGTGATCTGAGAATCTTAGTCACCTTTTCTTTTGTTGTGACCACCTTTCCAAGACAAGCTAGATTGTTACACAAGACTGTGAACCTTTTGTCTAAGTCTTGGATAGTCACATCTGGCTTCATTTGGAACAGTTCAAAGTCTCTCATGAGCCTGTTCTTCTTGGATTCCTTCACTTGATTTGTGCCCTCGTGAGCTACACAAAGAAGGCTCCAAATCTCATATGCAGTGTTGCAAGAGCGAACTCCCTCGAATTCAGCTTGGCTAATGCCACAAAGAAGATCATTCTTGGCTTGTGCATCTAGCCTTGCCTTCTTCATTTCATTCTCATTCCAGTACTACATATCTCTTGCTAGTCGTGTGTATGGATTATTCACAATGTGCCACATCTCCAAGTCCTTTCCTTCAAGGAAAGTCTTCAAGCGGAATTTCCAATGGTCGAAGTTCGATCCATTGAAGAATGGAGCATTGTTGATGTTATTCCCCTCGAATGTCATGTTCTTTTTCTCCAGGAGGTTAATCCATCAACAGAGATCCTTGCTCCGCTACCAATTGTAGGCCCAAATAGGCTAAGAAAGGGGGTGAATTAGCCCCTTTTTTGCTTAAGCTCTGATTTGGCACTAATGAAGCCGTATCTGTCTTGAATCAGATTCTGCAGATTAAGAACACTAAGACACACACTAATGCATAATTAAGTGAGTAAGGTTAGAGAAATATGCACAGTAGTTTAGAGTGGTTCGCCACTAAGGACTACATCCACTACTCAAGGAGTCCACCTTGAGATTTCTAACCTTCACTATATCTTGGCTTTTTCGGGTTCAACCACAACCTTTTACAAGCATTTTCCTAGGCTAAGCTCAAACTTATCACTCACCACAAACCTCCTCGGATTGTTGAATCCCACCTTAGCAAACTAATCCCAAGTTCCCACTAAGGTGTTTCTGATCTCACAGCAAGGAATTTTCAATGACAATGTCAAGAAGAAGTACAATTAAGCTCAATACTCTAGCCTTTAAGATATCACTCTATATAGGCTCTTTTGGAGAACTGCAAGTGTAACTCAAGTAGTATAACTTCAAGATTGCGTAATGGCAGCTCTAACTTGAGTTCTTTTGTCTTCCTTCAATTTATAGAGGCTGGGGGAAGTGGTAGCCTCATCATCCAACGGCTAGCTGTCACTTTCTGCTACCTCGAGCTTTGGCATCATTGGCGCCAAAACGTTCATCGCTCCAATTCCAGAAAGTGGTCTGCACATGCTGAGCCGCAACCTATGTTTGATTCTCTTAGGTTGGACTGAATCAGAATGAGTCGTTGCGAGAGCTTTGCAGTCCTTTAAACAAACACCTGCAGAACATAGAGAAACAAACTTGCGGGTTTTGTGCTCATAGGAGCGCCTCCAACAGATGGCTCCCAAGTACAAGAAAGTCAGCCATGGCTTAGCCGACTCCTAGGTTTGATGATCCTAGGACTCTCAGATTAGAATCTAACCGTCGTGAGACCTGCCCAGATTCTTAGTCCAATATTTTCTGAGTTAAACTAGGCTAGATACCAGGTGTATAGAGCATGGGAGCGTCTACAACAAGTTGCTTCAATCTTCTAGAAAATCAGCACAGGCTGACTGGGTACCTATGTTTGAGGATCCCAAGTCGGGGCTAAATAGAAATGAATCTTTGAAAGCTCTACCCAGATCACTAAACAAATATTTTCTAGGTTTATTCAAGCTTAATTTCTGATTCATAGGTTATGGGAGCATCTCCAACAAATGCCTTAAAGTTGTAAGAAAAGCAATGCGGTCCAAGGCATGAAAGAGACTTAGACTCAATAAAATAATACCCTTAGCACACATACCAATCCCACTAACCTCAAACCTTATAAAATCTGATTTTATTATTTAATTTAAGGGTTTGGGTGGTGGATTAAAATATTCATAAGCCTAGTTGTCATTAATCAAAATCAATTAAATATATGATTAGGTAATTAGATTAATTCATTAATTAATACTAATCAATTAATTAATTAATCACTAACCAACAAGGTGTTGGCGCAGTGGTCCAGCATGCTGCGGCCCCTTAACTCACACGTCCCGGGTTCGATCCGGAGAAACGTAGAGGTATGGAAAATGCAACTGTTGGGAGTGGTTAAATATGTTGGACTCCGCTCGTGGTCTTAGGCTAAATGCCCGGGAAGCGAGATTGAGTGTCGAGCCACGGATGAGATTAGTCTGGCTTGTCGAGCTGGGATACTCATTAGTATCAAAAAAAATTAATTAATCACTAATACACATGCTAATTACCTTAACCCAACAATATGTTCTAATAATTATTAAAAAGATGGTAGTGTACCTCTCCATTGACTCGTTCACTACCACCTCGCTTGCTCCACACTTCATTATTCAGGCATTTTCTTATTATTCTCACTTTGCTAAACAAATTCACCTCTAGACCCGAGAATCCTCTCGGTTTGGCCCCAAGAAATATGGTAGTGGCGAGGCTTTGTCTGCTAATTTTTTCATTTGCTTCCTTGATTTTTTCTTTTTTATTTTGAGCAAAACAAAAGAAAATTATGCTTTTTTATATATATTTTTTAAACAGAATTAACACTGAGAACTCAATATTTTTCCATGTATCTACTAAGTCTCACGATTTCTGTTTTTTTTTTTTTGTAAAATCATTACCTTTTGTTTTATTTTTGTCTAAAATTCCTTTCGTGCATATTATACACATTGAGCGATTTCATCACTTAAATACTCCTATTTTAGCCTAGAAATGAATGATGATGCCTCGAATTTTTTTTTTTTCCGAAATGATGCCTCAAATTAACTGTAACATATCCAAACAGTTTGTATATTGTTATCCGGAAAAATTACGATGTACCTTTGTTTATATAGCCATTTGAATTGGACTTATGGAAATGAAGAATGAGAGGAAGTCTTACCAAATATATATTCTACGTACATTCTTATGGGTGGACGACCCGAAAGCAATCATTCAAGGGCAAAAAGTTCAAACAGGTGTAATTATATATCAACGGGCATAACAGAATACATTTGTACTGCAGCGGTTGGAAAATCTCGAAGCATAAGGCAAACTTTATCAACCTCAATCTTCTTTCAACACTTTATGTTGCTTAATTTACAGTAAGTAATGATTGACGTTCACACCTGGAAATTTGACCCCTCCACCGAATTGCCTAACAATACATTCAAACCTTGCTGATATTCATTAGCGACCATCAGATGAACTTTTTAAGTATTCTAAAGATTCTGGTGCATCTTATTCACAGACCACTACATCATTTTGAGTTGGGTATCTAGGGATGGTTCAGTTTTCCATTGCCTCCCATTCTGAAAATGTCAACACTTTGAATTTCATGAAATATTTGCAATAAAAAAAAAATTGTTTTCTAGCCCCATTCCATCGCTAAAGTGGCGGATCTATAAAATATAAGGGGGCAACTTTTTATACTTTAAAAGTAGTTAAAATTGCAATCAAGATTATACCCAAAAAAAAAAAAAGCACTTAAGGTGGTATAATAAATTTGGAGGAGAAAATGATAAAATGAGGTCACCACAATTCAAATTCCCAGCCTCTAAGCTAGTTTTTCAACACTCTAACCACGGTGTTTAAACTCAAACCAACCTAGTCGGTTTGAACCTAGATAACCGTGACCCGGCCGGTAGGTCTTTTTATGTCAAGTATTTTTATTTTCCAATTAAACTCGGGTTTGACCACTATTTAACCAAGAAAACCCACGATTCGGTTGGGTGGCTCGACTAGGGCAACTTCCAGTCCGAGTTTAACAACTTTGCTAACTACCAAGTCACTTCCCGTTTTATGAAATTAATTACATTACATAAACATATCTATAGTTTTGTTCTAACTATTTCGGATCCAATTTGAGTTACGCACTTAGCTTATCCCACTATGCCAATCCAATACCTACTACTGAAGGAGAACAAAATTGTTTACTGCAGCACCCCCATTTGGTTATCTTGTACTATCTTTTTTCTCTTATGAAAATTTGGGTATTTTCGTAACTGCATATATATGCCCTATAATTAATGTCTAAAGCAAAAGAAGAGAATTGCAAGTTTTAGCCAAATACGTAAAATTTTCATCTTTTCCTTGAAATGACACTTAATGTGGAACATCTTTTTTCTTCTTTCAACCTATTCTGCCTTCTGCTTTTTGGGTCAAGTTCTTTATAAGCAAGTATATGTATCCTCGGTGCCTATATTATTCCGCACCTGGTCAACATATACATATATTATTGTTGTTGATGATGATTTGTGGACTATAAAACAATAAAGGGAAGTGATTGCCTCGGCTCTTGTCTGCTTTGAGAGTTTGGTCATTCTCATTCAACTTCCAGAAGTTTTTTGAAAATCTTTGGAACTTCAAAGCCACTAAATGCTTTGGTCAAAAGTTCCGATATCGGGTGATGTACGTGAGAAAGCAAGTTTAAACAGGAAGCTTTATTTTAATATTTTAGAGCAACAATCTCTTGTTCAGCTCCTTTCACTATGCTTAATTAAGTGAATAGTTTAGTTAGTAAATGTAAGCTTATAAAACTATTTATAGACCAGTTTAATTCTCTTATGTTCAGCTCTAGAGTATCTATTCAACAGTTTAAATTTTGTTCATCGGCTTGCTTCGATCATTCATTAATGTAGTGACAGTTTTCATTATTGTTGCTACTTCTACAACAATAATATTGTGCTATTTTCTTTTCTAAAAAATTAAAATTTATATACATTTTCCTCTTCCACTTTAATAATGCAAGTTGTCATCAACCCACCCAGAATAATTCTCTTACAACTATGCAATATTTTTGCTAGTGTAGTGTACCTCATACCCTTGTAAAGGCAATATTCATGCACAGCAGCACAGGTGATACTGTTCTCCAACTCTAACAGATTACTACTATGCAAAGAATTTTTAATGTTAGTGAGTTACTCCCTCCGTTTTTATTTATAAGGCGTTTTAGACTTATGCACGCCCCTCAAAAAATACATACACCAACTAAATTCACTTGACTTATTGACCATTTTAACCTTAACATTATCAAAAAATTTTGGTCCACCACCAAAATAAATTCAAACCAATAACACTTTATTTTCTTTCTCAGGCCCCACTAACTTCCATTATTCTTATTCTTTCTTTTTAGAAATCAACTACTTCTATTTTATGTGGAATTTTTTTAATTGAATGGATATTTAGTCTTTTTAATTGATTCTCTAATAAAATACTCCCTCCGTTTTTTTTCTTAAGACGTTTTGGGAGTTTTTGTTTGTTTCCATTTGTAAGTCGTTTCGATAGTTTCAAGCACTGTTTAAATATTTTTTATCAATTGTTTTTTTCGATAAATATGAACATGAAAAATTACATAAAATGTTTAAGTCTATATGGACTTCTTCCCCTGCAACGAAGCCATTTCAATACTAAGTGTTACTATAATGAATCAGAAATAAATAAAAGATAAGAGACTTGTATTTACGAAAAGAGATAGCACAATTGTGTTATAAAACACTTCATTCAACACAAGGGGGAACATACAAGGAAAAATTGAAAACAATAAACTACAATCCTAATCAGCCCGCCTAGGCTTCTTCATATTCAGCTCCCGCTTCAGGCGGTTGTTCTCTCGGGCCAGATCATTGCTCTCGGTGGCCGCTGCAACCCAGCTGTCACGGACCCTCTTAAAGGCCTCCTCCCACCGATCTAGCAGCCGGTCTCGGTTCCGGATCATCTCAACTAGCCGCTCATTTTGTTCCACAAGTTGCCGGCATATTGCTTCCATGGCTTTTCCGTGCTCGGCCTCAATCCTAATTTGCTCACACAGGCCATGAATGGTTGCTTCCATGTCGTCAGCCATAACTTGCTATGTGAAATATGCAAAGAATGATGGTTATATGTTCTTAGTGTTTATGTGTGGCTAGTGTGGTTATGTGAGTTTTTATGGAAGTGGCTAATGGGTTAATGTCACATCTCTTAGTAAGCAATACTCCACCTAGCGTGAAAACATCCAAAGTGTTAGAGAATTAAATCGGTGGCAAAATTTTCAAAAAGTAAGATCTTGAAGATCGTAAACGGTTTGGAGTTTTGTGAAAAGAATTCAACTCTTCCTATCACCGAAGCAATAATTCATTCTATGGCAAAAATTTCAAAAAGCAAATCCTAGAAGATCGAGAGAGGTCTGCTTTACCATAGAAAGAGAGTCTAGCCTCAACGGTCCCTCGAAAGACACGTTACCCACTTGTTCAAAAATTCGGCATGAGCCAAAACGTCTGTCTCGTCTCATAAATGAAAGCAACGACAAAATTCAAAAAGCAAATCTTGAAAATAAAAAACGGTAATCACGCTCCCCATAAGAGTATAAAGGAAGGAGCGGTGATGTGTAAATTATCGAAAGCATTTTAAAGGCCACAAAACGCTCAGAAAGAAAACAAAACCCAAACGCTCAAGCAACCAAACCACAAAACTCTGAAAACTAAAACACCAACGTGTCCGAAACAACATGCCTGCTCCCTCATCAGTCTTCTTCGTCGAAGGTGCCAACCTTGGCAGGAGGAACCGTCTGGCGTACAACATGGTCAACGAACGTCCAGAGGAGCTTCCGAACGAGCTCGGAAGGATGTCGCGTCTAGTCTTCGTCGACGAGCTCTACTCCTCACGGTTCTTCATCACTCCCATGGAAGAGACCTTCTTCCTGGAGGACCATGGCACACTGAGGACATCCTTCTACGGATCGGCAAACTCCGTGATGTTCTTCATCTCCGAGAGGCTACAGGATTTCAACCTGGAGTCCACTTGCCAAATTGTGGAGCAAGGCGCATACTACCAGCTCTCGATGACGGCTCAGAGCATGCCCAGAATGACTCGACTACCTCCAACCTGGCCAAAGGCACGACTGCTGGTGTGGAACTGCAGAGGAGTTGCAAGACGTGCCCAAGAGTTCTCGCGTACCCTGAGGGACTTGAAGAACCAGTACAAACCGAACAAGGTTCTTCTGACGGAGACACAGTGGCAACCACAGGACGATCACGGTCTCATCCCACTCCGGTTCCCTCAAGCTAATCGGCTCGAGATTCCTGGCCAACACGACAGTTGCGGCATGTGGTTCTCGTGGAGCCACAGAGTCACGGTCAACATCAACAGTGACCCAAACAGTTTCCGTGTCAACGTCGTTCCAAACCGTTAAATGTATTTTTATTTTTATAAAATATCAAAAATCAATGTAATATTTCCCTTTGTATTTCCATTATTAGCAATATTAATAATATTTATATTTTCGCTTATTTATGGCATCATTTACCTCATATGTGTATGTTCTGCGACAGCTGGCGTCCCTTGACTGGATCCATAATGCTCTAACTAAATGATATAAAATAATAAACAACTGGAGCGAACTGTGCAAACAAGACAACAAACACACAAAGACTGAAACACCCGTGTCCCACTTTAACAATAAAATAACAAAACTTAAGGAAATTACCAAAATGCCCTTGAAACCCGGGACACGGAAATCAATATCAAAAACAATATCCAAAATCCTGAATAAAACGAGATGTCAAGAAGAACATAATAATCCGACTTAACAAGCCTCAAATCAACCCGGCATCCTGCCGAAACATCATCA